>NLAW01001884.1:0-207254 GCA_002370915.1 Metschnikowia lochheadii | reverse complement strand
ACTGAAGTCCCACACTTAAGGGACTTGTTGAACTCCAACTTGATAACTGTTCCAGATTATGGGAGTGTATATCACAACTCTTAACACGGGGGTCTGTTATTGCGCAGTTTTCGCAGCCGAATACCAGGGAAGCTACTGTTCTTTTATTTCTAAAAGGTCTTTTTACTGTTCTTAGCAATAAATCATTTCTTTTATTTTCCAATAAGTCTTGAAATTGGCTGTCCGATATTTTCAATTATCTGTTTTTTCTGCTCCTCAAGCGTTCCACATACGGATTACATCCTTAATTATAAAACGCTGCAAATCCGGCCAAGCTAAAGGGAAAATGGCATTTGATCCGCCACTTGGAGCTACGACTTTAAACGCTTTTGATATCGAAGAGTTCAGAATTGATGACTCGTTTTTAACCTCAGAGATATCTCAAGGCGACGATTATTCTATCAATATGCTAATACAAATTTCAAATGCTATCCCACTTGATGACCACAAGAAAGAGAGTTTTGACACCCAAGAGGAAATTCTACATAGCAAAGACGATTCTAATGACATTCGTCCTCTGCTGGCTACAAACGCCACACAAACAAAAAAGCTTCTACAGGGCCACATCAGTGAATCCGGTAGTGTACCAGAAGCATTCAAGAAAAGCAGCCAGCCCAATGCGCGGCAATACTTTGGGGCTGAAAAACAGCAGCGCAAGAATAGGAGGTCCAAAATGGGTTGTTGGACTTGCCGTCTTAGACATAAAGCATGTCCAGAAGATAATGATCCCTGCAGTGCGTGTGTGCGACTAGGGTTAAAGTGTGACTGGTCCATATCCCGGCCTCTGTACATGACCGACTCCAAAAAAGCTGCAGTCAGGTTGAAGCAAATCAGAAATACCACTGATAGGCTCCGCAAGCGATTTTGTCGTGTACATCAATGAAATATTGCACTAAAACATGCCTGGCCCAGTAATTTTCCGTTGCCTGCACCCCCGCGTGTGTGAGGGTATTTTACACACTCCACAAGGCCAATTGTATTCGAATTCAAGCCCCTTTTTGGTCGAGAAAACGCATAACCATCTCATTTTCCCCTAGAGATGACGTCAAGACGCGCACATTCACATCAAGTGAGTCATGGATTAATCAACTCCCTCCAGAAACTATAACCGAGTGCCTGTGTATCATCCCGGTAAGACGAGGCGCGGTTTCCTTGCAATGTGCAAAATCTTCAGCTAGGCGCGCGCATACGTCAAGATCGAGGGATGAATGCGACCACGAATCGCACAACTACATACTTTAAGCACCAGTGATGAACTTGGGAATCTGGGCCTATTTATTGACGTGGTCTTTCTTGGCCACTTCCATCTTGGCTTTTTACTTGCCGGGAGTAGCTCCCACTAGCTACAAAGAAAATGATAAGATTCAGCTTCTTGTCAATCACTTGACTCCTTCCTCTAACCACATGGCTAGTTTCAAGAGAAAGGGGCACTCCAAGCTAACTGTATTCTCATACGATTACTACTACCCCAAATTCAAGTTCTGTCAGCCTGAAGGGGGGCCAAAGAAGCAGCTGGAGTCTTTGGGTGCCATCATTTTTGGTGACCGTATCTTCAATTCTCCTTTTGATATTGAGATGTTGAAGGAGAAGAATTGCGTGGCAATGTGCAAGACAAAGTACTCTAAATCCGAGTCTGCTTTTGTCAACAGAAACATTCGTGCAGGCTATACTCATAACTGGATCATTGATGGATTGCCTGCTGCAAAACACGTGAAAGAGAGCAGAACCCAATCGGAATTCTACAGTCCCGGTTTCCCCATTGGGTCCATTGACGATAATGACAAGCCTCACTTGTACAACCACTACGACATTAACATTGAATACCACAAGAGGAAAGATGGTACCTACAGAGTCGTGGGTGTTGTTGTCCAGGGAGCTTCTCGCGATAGAAACGGAGTTGACGAGAGCAAAGCTTCCTCGGATGAACTTTGTAGCGCTGGTTTGCCACCAGTGACCTTGAGCAAAGATACGGAGACCAATGTCTTGTACACTTATTCAGTGAACTTTGAGGAGTCTAAGACAGTCTGGGCCACTAGATGGGACAAATACTTGCACGTTTATGACCCCAAGATCCAATGGGTTTCCTTGATCAACTTTTCCTTGGTGGTGATCATCTTGGCCATCATCATGGCCCACATTTTGGTCTCCACATTGAAGAATGACATTAGCAGATACAATGAGGTCAACTTGGATGATGAAGTTGCTTACGAGAACGGATGGAAGTTGGTCTATGGTGATGTTTTCAGATCCCCTCCCAACAGAATGTTGTTGTCTGTGCTTGTTGGAAGTGGTGCACAAATCTTCTGCATGGTACTTATCACCATCATCTTTGCATTGTTCGGTTTGTTGTCTCCATCCAACAGAGGTGCTTTGTCTACATTCATGTTCATTCTCTTCATCTTCTTTGGCATCATTTCATCTTACGTGAGTGGCTATATTTACAGATTTTTCGGTGGTGAAAACTGGAAGCTCAATATGATTTTAACTCCAGTCTTGGTTCCCGGAATCTTATTTGGCGCTTTCGTCCTCTTGAATTTCTTCTTGATCTCGGTGCAATCTTCAGGTGCAATTCCAGTGGGAACGATGGTTGCCATTATTGTCATTTGGTTTGCCATCTCCTTCCCATTGTCCGTTGTCGGTTCTATCTTGCAATCGAAACGTTCTCTATTATCGGTGCCGGTGAGAACCAATCAAATCCCAAGACAAGTTCCTCCTCAGACTTGGTACTTGAGAACCATTCCAGCTACTGTGATGGCCGGCTTGTTCCCATTCGGCTCCATTGCAGTCGAGTTGTACTTCATTTACTCGTCTATTTGGTTTAACAGAATCTTCTACATGTTCGGGTTCTTATTCTTCTGCTTTGTGTTGATGGCCTTGACAACAAGTTTGATTTCTGTTTTGTCGATATACTACACACTTTGTGGTGAAAACTATAAGTGGCAATGGAAGTCCATTTTCATTGGTGGTGGCTGCTCCATCTACGTGCTCATCCACTCCTTGTTCTTCTTGAAAGATGCAGCATTCTCAGGCTTTCCGTCTTTGGTGTTGTTCATCGGATACTCTGCAATCATCTCATTCATAGTATTCTTGGTGTGTGGCTCTATTGGGTTCTTGAGCAATCTTTTCTTTGTTCGCAAGATCTACTCCCAAATTAAAATCGATTAGACAAAAAGAAATCCTACATGCTATAGAAACCTGTTATCAAAGACAAGATTCAAATAAATATTGTAATTCATACTTCGTAACAAAATAAAACTCGCCTGGTTCGATGCTAGTACATAGCCTATAACCAGCCATCCTGCAAATCGTCTTTAACGTATTTTTCCGTGATGGCGAGTATTTCAGTTTTCCAGGCGTTCATATCGTTTTTGGGACCTGTTGTGCTTGGCGTGGGGCTTGTTTCATTGAAACTCAAATCGAAGACTTTCTTGGACAATGAATTCATGCAACATATTCCAAGACCATACACTCCAGTAGGGTTGGGCGACGTCGTACCCGATTTGTTTTGATCATTCAAGAAGCTTTTTGCATTGGTGACGATGTTAAAATTATTGTTGAGATTTCCCATCAAGAGATTAAACGCAATGGAGAGGTTGTTGTTGATCTTGAGCGACCTAGTGAAAAGCTCACCGTCTCTGACATGCTTGGTTAATAAGTCAATGAGTTTTTTGCTGAGCTTTATCAGGTTCAAAGCTCTGCTGTAACTGATGTTGAAAAAAGGGTGGTTGAATTCACTTAATTCAGTTCCATTGGGTGAACGGGATTGGAAAAACAGCGTCGAAACGTAGTTTGCATATTTAAGAATCGATTGACTCAACTTTTTAACAAGCCGGCTTGTTTTCAAGTGGTAGTCATGAATATGCTCAGCAACTTCGTCGTCATCATCCATCGACTTATCCTTCTGGACGTGCAAAAACTCGGAAACTTCTGTAAGGAAGTCATGAAGAAGATAAGTCTCATTCAACAACACACTAAAAAGACGGTTGAAGCTGCTGGAATCAGGATCTTCCCCGGGAGCTAGAAGGGCCAGTAAAAGCCTTGATTGCTTTCCAGACTCTAGTTGTACATTTCCATCTTTGAACTCAACCAATGCTCTCAACAGCTTTGCAATGGAGAAATTACTGTAAAACCACGTGTCTGAGTATGCACTAGAGTAAGCTTCATTAAGCAACTCGGAATTCCCAAGCAAAAACGTGGATGTTTGGTGTTGCTTTCCAAAGCTTAGCGCAAAGCACGAGTCTAAGATTTCAAGGCATGAGTAAAGATGAGGAAGGTAAATTTGGATGTCATCAATATGCGGAGCAGAAAGACTGGTTTTCTTGAGATTCTTGAGGTTTTTCAAAATATCCATATCGTTGAAGATCCCCAACGCCAGCGAAATAGCAAGTGGAAAGCTTTCACCACGTAGAACTATGACGTAGTTAATCAAAATGAGAGAGGCGGAATAAATCATTAAAACCTTTTCACTCAATGCGGGGATAAATATTTTGAGGGGATAAATGCTGAGGGCTCGGAGGAGCAAGTGTTTTGATGCCTCTAGAGTGATGAATTGACAGTTGATAAGGTTGTTCAAAGCAGCATTAAAAAGCTGTGCCACCTCTAGACATACGGACGACGCGGACAGTAATTCAGTTATAGCCTGATGGATAAAAGTTCTATCCGTTGGTAATATAGGAAAACTCAAATGGAACTGAGAATAGTAAACATTTAGATTGTGATCCAAAGAATTGAGAGGGATAGGGCACACAATGGACATGGCTGCTAGTTTTGGATCAGCAATAGAGTTTGGCTTTCCATTCATACTCAAAGGCTTGCTGTTGATAAACCCATGTTGCAGAGTTTGGAATCTTGGAACATTGGGTTCGAAAGGCCCCTCCGGTGAATCGGTATTGAGTCGGAGGTTTTTTGTCATTCTGCCATTCAATGAAGATAAAGACGAAACAGAATTCCGAGGTGAATTTGTATTGGTCTTGCTCACATCCTCAGCATCAGGACTTGTGGTAGTTCCATCAGGGGCTTGAGAGCCCAAAGCATGAAAAGGGGTCATTCTTGACCTTGACCCGACGGTCAGAACTGAGCTGACAGAGTCAACAGAAGATCTGCGACTATCAATATCCACACCATTGAAAGCACCGGGAGATGAACTATTCAGCCCAGCAGCACTGGAGGTGGGCATTTCGTAGGGCACTTTCCAAAGTGGCCCCACAATTCGAGGATCCGGGGGCTCAACACCATGCGAGGCTAAGCCCAGAATGTTCTGAGGGCTATGGTATCCAATTGGAGGGTTGATACCAACGGCCGGCTGGCTTCCGAGTAAAGGAGGAAGAATTATGGGAGATTTCGTTCCCGAGGTTGACGAGAACTTAAGACGATGTAGAACCGGCTTGACTTGGGTGGTAGACATGGGCGAGAGAGGAGCCTGGGGGATCTTATTCAGCCCATTCTGCGCATACGCAGAGTAACCAGCCACATCTATCAGTTTCAGTCTGGGCCTGGACAATGAAGGGTCGGCGAATTTGGACGCATCATTGGAATTTTCCAAGCGATCACTCAAGTCTTTCAAGTATCCTTTGGAAGGGCCCCGCTTCAATGGAATTCGGGAAAATAAGCACTTATCACCGACTTTGGAACAATTCGTACAAATCTTGGTAACCTTCAGTATAGAGGACAGGAATTCAGCATCACAACGAACTTTTTTACGACGGCAGGCATCGCAAGCTCTCGACACTTTGGATCTTTTCCTGGGAGCATCACGTTTATCAGGACCGTCTGAAGAAAGCTCGTTTGTAGGCGAGTCAGGGGAGTCGACTTGCATTGAAAGAAAGCTCCTTGGTTGTGTTCAACGTAAGGCTTAATGGCCAACAGGCGGGGCTTGGCGATATGCAAACCCCAGAAAAGGCAAGTGAGGAGTAGCGCTAAGAGCCTCGGATGAGAAGGCAGGCGATAGGGCAAGAGAGGAACTTGACGGATGTGCACAGGATTCAGACTCTCGATCCGCCACGAAGAAGAGAAGAGGACTTAAGGAAAAAGCGAAATGAATAGCCACTTCTGGAATTGTGGAGAAAATACAAGGCGCACCTCCAGTCCCGGAATTATATTTTCTCCGTGCACGAAAACAAGCGCCCGTGCGTGAAAGGCTAACTTTGAACGGGGTAGTGGGTATAGCGGAACCCGCATGAGAGAGGGCCGAGTGC
Source organism: Metschnikowia lochheadii (assembly GCA_002370915.1). NCBI lineage: Eukaryota > Fungi > Ascomycota > Pichiomycetes > Serinales > Metschnikowiaceae > Metschnikowia > Metschnikowia lochheadii. Next base: position 201,021 of record NLAW01001884.1, on the reverse strand, counting down.
TTTTACAATGAGTCAGGCGGTTTTTCCTAAATTTAACCAATACCCGAATAATTACAAAGGATTTCAGAACAATCAAGCACCGTTGCGAAATTGCCCTTAATTTTACAAATTAAGCACGTTTTCTTATACTTTGGTATCCCAGCACAATCCCCGAGGATGGTGCACGGTATGGAATCCCGGGGCGGAAAGGAGCGATTAGGGGAGCCGGGAAGATTCAGGGTAGAATAAGCCGTCGGTCCGGAAGAATGCTCAAAAAGGACATTTCACACTACAACCAGGCGACTGGATGCGCTAGACTTGCGTCAATCGTTAACATTCCGAAGCTGGTGTTGTGGGGTTGCTCAATGCATCAGGTTCTCGGAAAAATGTTACCTACGTTGAAAAGTGCGTGGTTCTAAAGTGAGCGGGCGGATTGCCGCACCAGGCCCCCACGTTAATGTAAGCACTGGCGTCATGTGTGCAGGGCGCGACACTGGAGAATCATTATTCTGTGGGGATCAGTCAGCCAATTGCGCCGGGCACATTGAGGGATGATTTCACTCTCTCCACGCAAACAATGACTTTAGGGACCCTGCTACATGCAGGAAGTTTATTTCACCCAGCACCGTTCTTTTTGTTTTTCTTTTTATTTTTTTTCACATGGGCTTGCAACTGTCGAGTGCGGAAACAATAGATTAACGTGTGCAATGGATAAAATAGGTTGGATGGAATAAGATGGACTGTGCAACCGATTGAGGGGTGCATGGATGACTCTGCATTCGCTTCTTTGCAGGGGGGAAAGGTCTTCCTCACAGAGACTGAAAGCTTACATGGGTCAAGCATATCGTAAACCCATGTCACAATGCACTCAGTGTACCTGATAATACTAGCCTGCAGTCAGTATCTGGTTGAGATTTGCCCATTGTGTGTTACCTGGTGTTTTTAAAAGTCACGTCATTGGTATCTTCTGGAGACATCACTCAATATTGTTGTTCGCACTCAAAGGTCCGCATGCAGTGAACTGATGATCGATCTTCACAGGACTTTACTGATTGGCCCTTGATACCAAAAACAATGATTGCAACATGCACCTCTATCTTGACGCTTTCGGCCAGTGGGCAGATTTTGCATCCCCTAGAATGATGGGCAGAAACTTCAATCGCCTCATGCATGTCTCTTGAAATCTATACTTCTTTTTCTGGTTTCTAGATGTACGGATGCGACACCTCACTGTACGTGACTTACGAAGACTGCACTTGATCTGCTGTGGTCTTATCCATGTCTCTACGTCAGATCATACGAAAGATAAAGAGACTTGTTCCTTTGATAGTCATCTGTGCTCTTGCATATATCAACTACTCCTCGTGCTATGTCATCGTGTATCAGGAATATTATCTCCGGCTGCGACGAGCCGTAGCGGTTGTGGTCTGGGTCTTGATGGGCTTACTACAGATCATGCTCTTCGTTTACTGGTATGCCATTTTCTATTTTGGGTGTGGGACTTATCCTAAGTTTCCCAACTTTGATTTGTACAACCATAATGAGCCTGGAAGTCTGGAAGTACCGTTTGCATTTTTCTGTGATGAACAAGGCTACCCCTTCTGGTGCACGAGATGCCAAAACCTCAAGCCCAACCGAACTTTCCACCTGATGGACGTTGATAGATGCGTGCCAAAATTCGATCATTATTGTATGTGGATCGGAACGGCCATCGGAAGAGATAATTACGTGGCGTTTGTGAAGTTCCTTCAGATGTTCGGAAGCTATCTTATCGTTGTGTTTCTGGTGATCGCAGCTTCCAAAGTGGAAGTTGTGCGCCGGGTCCCATCAAAATTGCCTCATTATATCGCCACTTTCGTTCTTGATGGTCTAATGCTATCGATGGTCTGGGCACTATACATAATGGTGTTCATCAACATGGTGGTGAACGTTCTTACTATTGATGACATGACCGCAAAAGATGCCCGGGTTTATAACAGGTATAAAGATAACGAATCAAAGAGGGCAAATACACCCTGGTGGTGTGCGGAAAAAGTCCCTCGGGCTGAAAGTGGCATTCGCTACATTAACATGAGTTACCAGGACACTAGGGTGGTGATTCCTATTCTTGTGAATAACCTTCCTTACTCCTGGGGCTTCAAAAAAAACTTGGTTAACACCATGTTGAACGGCAACATCAACGACAACTTCTCCACCAGACCTTATACAACCGCGTCTTTTGTCAAGGCTTTGTTTGTTTGTTTTGTTCCGTTCGTGGATCTCCTTATCTCATATAGAGCAAAGGCTAGCATCCCATCCACATATGAGGATTGTACAGACAAGTACACCCCTAAGTTCATTGAATTTTTGCATTTGAAAATCGCAGCAGGCAACTTTACACATGCTCTGTATGTCAACAACTCAAACACATTATCATCCCCCGAAGAATCTTCTGCATGATGGAATCATCCCAAACTCAATACAATTTCCCATTCTCGGATCATGTCCATGAACCCGTTGTTCTCTTTATCTTCCAGACGTCTATGCCATACCTCATACAAAATCTGCTTCGAGCGCCAATTATTATGAGGAGTGAAACAAGGCGATTTCCATAGCTTTTGGCACTCTTCTTTGAGGTCAGGACGAGTTTCTATATCAATATCGCATCCACATATCAAAAGAGGCCAGAACGAAGGATGGAATTGGAGGCTTCTTTTCTGAGCCTTGAGCTTTTGGGTTAACATAACCAATTGTCTCATCGAACTGAAGCATGCTTCTATGTGATTTTGGTAGCTTTGTATGGGCAATCCTGGGATGAGCCGCTTAAAGTATACCTGCAATGCATTATGGAATGATATCACATTGTGATATAACCCTTCATGGAAATCGGAAACAAAGATTCTGGTTGTCACATTTGAGATAGGGTTGTATTTGTTATCATACAACTTCCAATAGGACTCCACCTTCCAGCTGAATATTCGGTCTTGCATATCTGCACATATCCTTGGAAAATTTCGGGGCGTGACTCCTTTGGATTTAAACACGTTCTTGTGGTTGGTGAGCTGCACAATTTCGTGAAATAACTGAATCAATGACCTCGGAATGCCAAAGTCCACATTTATGGACCCGTCATCTTCGCGGGGTATGATGGGATGTGCGCTCAGATTAAGCGAACTCCCTTCTGGATGCTTATTCATCTGGTCATGTAAGGCTTGGATATCGGAGAAGCTTTCTGCCTTCGAAGGTCGCGGCTTTGGTGCAAAATTCACAACCAATGAAAGAGGTCTAGATGAATCACCATTGGACGCTACCTTCACGTTACTCTGATAGTCAATGGTTTCAGATTCAGCATCTGATACTACACTTGAATCATCCCTATCCATGGACGCATCGGCAGTGAGGTCGTAGTCTTCGTTGAGATCCAGGTACTTTAGTCTCTTCTCTTTTTCGGGTATAGAGTAATTGAAAAAGTTGATTGCCTGGGTGGATTCATAAAAAAGATTGAGGATTTTGAACTTGTTTCTGAAGTGTCTCTCCACTGGGGGTATGTGCTTCAGGCTCGGTCTGGGCTTCTTCAATATGAAATCACCAATCGCATAAATAAGCTCAAAGTTTTCGAACACTTCGTAAATTTTGTCTAGCTGGATTTGTAGGATGAGTGCCAAGAGAAAGTAGCAGTCGTAGCCATCATCTGGAAAAGGTTTCGAATTATCGTGGTATTCGTCCAAATGGTAGTTAAGAATAATGATTCCGAACTTTCGGAGTTCAATGCTTCTTCGTAAATCGTCGTTGATAAAGAAAGAGTCCAGCCGGTTTTCCATGCAAGGACCGGAGAGCGATTTGGCATAGAGACTAATAGATATGGTAAGGCAAAATATCGCTAGCTTTATGCTTCGTAGTAGCAATTCTCGTGGCACTGTATCAAGATTTTTGGGGATAATAAGGTTCTGCCAGCCCTTATGTTTGGGGTACTCCTCTAGAACAATATCAAAGAAGATCTGCTTTAAGAACGGAATCACTAGCGTATTCCATGAACTTTTGCTATGGAAAACACGGGTAATAGCAAGTGAATCACTTTGCAAATACGCCATGGCAGTATGCAAGATTGGAGAAAGAATGACCTGGCCACTATCGCTCCGAAGCACACACGACAGCAACACATCACTGAGAGGTTTCCAATCGTCCGACTCAATATTGGGAAAGAAGTTCGGATACAAGATGTGGAACATGCCTTGTTCGCTGAACTTGTATCGTGGCCCCTTTATGGCCAAGATGGTGAGCTTGGTGAAGTCCAAAAGCTCGTAGTGCACGTATGCATTATCTGTCTTGGAGAGAATAGAGGCTTCAGGTCCCGTATCTAAAGCATAGGGAGGATGAGTATGTAACTCGCCATGTGAGTTTTTGTTGAAAGGGGAGAATTCTTGAGAACTTCCTCCCTGGTCCGAAGATATGATGTGAATTGATTTGTTCAAGTCTATCGATTTGTCCATTCCAACCTTAGGGTTCAACCGAGGTTTTTTTTTGGTTTGCTGATTTTCGTCTTGGGACACAAGAGTTTCCGAGGCAGGTTTGATATTCTTTGGTTTGGTAATAACAGGCTTGGAATGTGGGACGGTCTTAGGCTTAGGCTCACTGGTCTGAGTCTTGTCAGGTAGTAACGGGTAAACACTAAACGGACCCGACAGAAAGGACTTTTTCTTGACGGAAACTCCAATGGTATCAAATTGGGACACCGCCTTGTTGAGCTGGTCATAGGTATGGTAAGTCATTCCCGGAGGAAATTTGACCAAGTCCACATTTCTCCTCAGAGACCCACTATCTCTCTGAGTCTCCGTGTCCCTGCTCATGGGCACTAGTACCAACTCGTTTCCTTTGCCTATGGTGGCATTATCGGCCCATACCAAAACAATGTTGTAACCCTTACACACGAGATTGGCCTTGGTGCAGCGGAGGCATTTGGGGCGAGTGGCATCACATTTGAGCTTACGGGTCCGGCACGTCCAACACCCGTCGAAGTTTCGAGACCGAGGAGGCATGGGAGAAAATTAGCAGCTCCAAGTATCAGTATTCTTGTACTTCCAACGTCTTCCTTTGCCAATACTAGTCACAACACTAAGCTTACGATCTCCCTTTGTCTAATCATTTTCGCGTATGCCTGCAGAATGATACATGTGAAGCGGTGAGAGACATTGGGTAGCCGTGTTTCCAGTCGTTGGTAAGGGTACAACTAGCCCATTTTCAAGAACAAAATGGAGATTCTTGAGGAGATGGATGTGAACATCCCTCAGATCTTACCTCATGACAAGATCTACGCCATCCAGGTCGGCTACAAGCTCTTCAAAATCTCCGGTGCTTCGTTGCTGTCGGACGGACCTTCATACTTCACCCAGTTCTTTGGAGAACCTGAAAATGCCGATAAGGTGCTTTTCATTGACAGGAGTCCTCAGGTCTTTGAGAAAGTATACATGCATCTTCAAGGCTACCACATCATTATCGAAACTGACAGTGAGTTTGTCCATACATGGCAAGACTCGTACTACTTCTGCTTGAAACGACTTCAAAAGGTGCTTAATGATGGGCCCATGATAGCAAATGTGGGAGGCAAGATGTTCAAGATTCCCCGCAGTCTAGTGTATCTTCCAGGAAACTTTCCCAACTTCTTTTCGGTAGCTTTGGATAACATGGCCAATGATATCAAGCTCCTCAAGTCGCAGATGCCAATGCCAAGGCCACCTCCTCAACGGGCGACTTTTCAAGCCAACAGGTCTCCTACACTTTTCTCCGATGTCTTGGAGCTTTTATGGGGGAATCATTTGGTGATAAGAGACTCTGAACATAGACAATTGTTGATCAAAGAGTGTCGATACTACAGGTTTTTGCAGCTCGAGCAAACCATCATCAACCACAAAATTCTTAGAGACCCTTTTATGCTAAAAGAGGAAATTATGTTAAACTTAAACAGCATTGTCCAAGCAGGTTTGACCAATTTGTCCACTGGGCTCACTGATGAACAGCCTGCTTGTTATACTAGACCCTACTTAACAAATGAGCCCCGACGTACGTTGTTGGTGCAAATTGACGCACGGCCAGATTCGGACTTGAAGCTCATTATCAACAGAAATCTTTCCCAAAGCTTTGCAGTTTTCACCAACAAACTCGCAGGCAAAGTGGGCCAGATATTCCCTGATCTCAAGAGAGATTACGAAGATTCCAGAAGCAAGAGACTATGTATTCCCTGCAAGTTGGAAGATGCTAATGTTACCATCAATTCTATCAAGCTCAAGCGAGATTGGTATCTTGACTTTTATGGTAAAGGATCGCCTGACTCGGCTGTCAATTACAAAAGGCAAAGAGTTGACGGTGAAACTTCTGGTGGAGATTTTGCAGACTTCAAAATCATCCAGTCTGTCTGGCGAGTGGTGTTTCGTGCAAACAAGGCTATCTTATACTCAGTATCTCTTCAGGCAGTAAGTGATCAGTACCATCTTAACAACGAGATCTCGTTCCTTTGAACAGACCCTTAAGAAATAAATGAGAAAGGTCGTGCACAACGTGTTATTTTCTATAAACAATAGTCTCCTTGTGACTAAAGCGGTAATACAATAGTGGCAAGGATCATGCGAATCTCAGCGACTTCCTAAAAATATTTCATCCAAAAATTCTACTGTCGTAATGCTGGGCCAACAAGTTGGGCATGGCAAAACAATTGTATCCAAGAACCCTGGCCATATAGCATAATCCCTCGGTTTCAATGCCGTCGAACCCTTCAAATCTCTCCCAGGTCGTACCAATGATATTGAGAACAGGAAAATGGACACCTTGTTGGTAAACAATAGACTTGGCAAAGAGCACCGCTCCTCCCACCGAGTCCAAAACTTCCAAGTAGTCCAAGTCCCTCCGTGGATCTGCGGCTTCTAGGTCCTTTGTTTGATCATAATGGCTGGAAAGGTGAAACATCTGGTTGGGCTCATCATGGGGAACAAACTTGAATTTATCCCATTGATTGCTGTCCATGATTGCATATTCTTCAGCATTGGGCAGCACTCTCTTTCCTCGCCAAGTGTTTCTGTCATAATCAACGTCTCCGCCCTTTGAAACCCGTGGAACAATAATGTCTTTGCTGGAGTTAATAAACCGCTTCACCATATCAGTATTATCGAAGGAGACAATGTCCGCGTCCAAGAACAACGTATATTTCTCATTGATAAGGGAGTTGGCAATAGCAAAGTTCCGAGCACGAGCAATGCTCCTCCGACGATTTCTCTGCACACTGTCATCATGACTCGAGCGCTCGAAACTGCTTCCCATGAACGATGCATAAGTGATGGTGACTTTGCCATATGGGAAAGACTCATCGTTCTGGATAAACTTATCGAAAAAAGCATTGACAGCATCAAATAACTCTTTGGAACCACAGTGGAACCCGAAATTGATCATACTAGGTTCATAATCCAAAGTTTCAATGGTTTGAAAGAAATCCAGAAATGTCCTGGAACCTCCGAAAGAGCGCTCATTTCCGATCGATGAGATCACCAAAAGTGATTCGCCTCCATTGGTTGGATTGTTAGTATTCACAAAGATATTTCTCTCAAACCCTCTGTCCTGAACCTGATCTAATACTTTCACCAAGCTTTTGCTTTTGCTGCCATATATCTTGCTGAATGCTTCATACGACGAAACCGCAACATCGGGAGCGGGCGTCTGATGGCTCTCTCTATATGCTAGTATGAAATAAAGAGAGCATACAAGAATACACGACACAGGGAAGAAAGATTGTTTGGAAGCCCTAAGTAAAGTCATGGCTATTTAAAGAGACAGCACTCAAACACAAAAAGATTGTTAACAGCGAACACTTGTTGATACGAAAAAGTTGTTGAATTAGAAACTGCGTGTCGGCTAACTTGAACTCGCGGCAGAGGAAAGCCTCCTGAAAGTTTAATCTCGCATTAAAGATAAAATACTTGAATATTTCCTATTATTCTTGTTTCGAGACCAATTTGGCAAACCTTATTCTTGAAAATTTTGGTATTTGCGTTTCGTCTCGGATTACTTTAGATTATTCAACACCATTTGTACATTTATTGTGGGTACGTCAGGAGTCCTCCCAGTAACCAAGGAGTACAGTTGGGTGTAGAATATTGAGTGTTGTAAATAAAGCTCATAGTCTCATCAAGATAGGTAAATAATTGAGGAGTTATACGAGAGCTGTTTTTCTGGTGAGTCTGGGAGGGGAGGGGACATCTTGATATCTTGATATGTTCCCCTTAGATGATATTCTCATTAGTTAACTAACTCTAGGGTATGGACCAGAGTTCCATCTTATATAGACTTCCAGGACTCTGCTAAACTTTCCACACAAGGATGATTTGAGAGCTAGATCTTCCTATTATATAGAAAAGGAAAGTATAGCACACTCTAAGATTTTTATGAGTGTGCGCCTTCCTTTTCTGAAATAATCATTGATTGCTTACTTTCAACAATTACTGATCCTGCCTAACTAGATCTCTTTGCTCAGTAAAGTGCTGACAGGGGGAGGGGGGGTGGGGGGTCACGCACCGTACATCCGTACCTCCGTCCGCATGATATCGTCGATAATCTCACCGCTTCTTACATAACTGCGTACTCTGACATATAAAACATGGCGGTCACACAAGCAATCGTCGCCACCACCCTCCTAACCGTGGGAGGCTACCTTCTTTTCCAGGGCGAAGGTGAGTCATTTAATGTCGGTGATTTCCTAGAGACCACCTCTCCATACATGTGGGCCAACTTGGGTATTGCTGCATGCATTGGCTTTTCGGTGGTGGGTGCTGCCTGGGGTATCTTTGTTACCGGTACTTCTATTCTTGGTGCTGGTGTGAAGGCTCCTAGAATTACCACCAAGAATTTAATTTCCATTATTTTCTGTGAGGTCGTTGCCATCTATGGGTTGATCATGGCCATTGTCTTCTCCGCCAAGGTGTCAAATGTGCCCGAAACGTCTTTATACACCAAGGAAAATTTATATACCGGCTTTGCTTTGTTCTGGGCTGGAATTACAGTCGGACTCTCGAACTTGTTGTGTGGTATTGCCGTCGGAATCACAGGTTCTACGGCAGCTATCAGTGACGCTGCAGACTCGTCTTTGTTCGTGAAGATCTTGGTCATAGAGATTTTCGGGTCGGTCTTGGGTTTGTTTGGTCTCATTGTCGGTTTAATGATGGCCGGAAAGGCTCCTGAATTCAAGTAGTCTCAAAGCAAGGACATACCGAATAACTACATCTAGCACAAATTACAGTTCAGTTCTACAATCCTCTTATTTCGTAATGGATTTGCGCAATGGATATCCTCCATCGAATCGCATTAGTTATCGACCTCCATGTAGTCGGGGTTCTTCTTCAAGATCACCACCCCGTCTAAGCTGTGGGATAGACTGATCCATTCTTCTGTATTCTCCAACTCAGCTCTCTCTCCGTGGTTGAGCAAGACTGGCGTAGCCTGGGTTACCCATCCAGTGATGGTCTTGGGCTTTCCGGCTTGACCAACAACATCGACTGCCTGACCCACACGCACATTGACTTTGATGGGGTTCATTTCCTCGTCAACAGTCACCAACATTCTTGGTTTAATTGCAGGAGTCAAGAAATACAACAATTGATGGGTTGTTTCAGACATTGAGTCGTTCAAGATGAAGCTCTTAGGATCTAGCAAAGAAACTGAAATCGTCATCAAAGAAGCCAACGAAACCTTGTTCATGATACTTCTTTCGGAATTGAACGGAGTCAAGGTGTGGGTACCCTTACCCAAGTACAACAAACCTTGGGCAATTCTCACCATAAACAAACAATCTGGGGACTTAGAGTAGTATTGCGCCAATTGTCTCAACAACTGAGCCAATCTCGCGTTATTAGTACCAGCACCAACCAATCCCATAGCATAAATAGCATTTTGAGATACCTCCATGTCAGGGTCATGTGAGTAACGAGAGAGGGTATCGAAGACCTTCATCTGAGGGTTAGAGACAGAGACGAGTCCCATGGCCAACGGAACAGCTCTGCGGATCATAGGGTTTCCGTAATGCATCAAATGCGAGAAATGACGTAAAACCATATCCAGGCCAATGTCCTCTCCCATAGCAATACATGCGAGACCCATAACAGCAAAACCTTGATACAATTCGCCCTCTTCGTCTCTTTCCTCGGATTCATCTTCCGCATCTTCTTCTTTAGCTTCAGAGGCGCCCTCTACCTTCACTTTTTCTTCTGCTAACTCGGTGACAGCATCTTTGGCTTCATCGATCTGCATCTCAGATTGTTGTTCCTCTTCATCTTCTCCCATCTTCTTGATCTCCTCAGAATCATCTTTGGGCTTTGCTGAACACATTTGCAATAAGGATTGTATTTGCAAGACATTACCTGTTCCAGCGTATGCACAAATGTTCACCAATACTTTCAAGGACTTGTTGATTGGGTGCTCAATAGCATCAATGATATCCAAAACATCGTCTATCTTTTCAGTCTTGCCCATGTACAAGAAACCAACACCTAAGGCCAAGAATCTGATAAATTTGTTGTTCAATTGAGACACATCGCGTTCCAAGAAAGTTTGCAAGATAGTGGAGGTAATGTCACTGTGGCACGTGCCCACGAAGACAAGACCAAGAGCCAAGGATGCCAAACACGAGATTTCCAAGGGCACATCCGTGTCTCCGATTATGGGCGACAATAAATTCATCACCTCCTCATTGCCGGAACCAGCAAACGCAATTCCAAGACCCATGATAGCCGAAGATTGCATGGCCTTTTTAGGGTTAGTAACATATTCTTGCAACAAAGCCAAAGCGGCCTCTGCGTCATCGTGAATGTTGGCTGAGACAATACCAATACCCAAAAGGGCTCCAGCTTTGATGTCATCTTCATTGGAATATGTGTACTTATCCAATGCTTGCAAACCATCATCTATATTCCATTGGTAGATGGAACCAATCGAGGCAGTAGAGGAAATCTTTCCTGAACCCTTGGTTTTGTAGATCCATGACTTGGTTTCATCCTTTCCAGTTTGCAAGACTAATTTATCATTACAGTAGCCAGCGTTGGTGAAGGCATTGACGAAAGATGCAGCCAAATTCTGCTTGGCAGAATCAATGGAGCCAGAGCCGTATGAAGACCTAGAGTCTTCCAAATGCGACTTGTAAATATCTTCTGGAACTTTTGGATCCAACAAATTGAGTTCTTTTGACAAGTAAGCAAAGTACTCTGGCAACTTAATATTGGAAATGGTTTCTTGTATACCTTCCTTGTCACCAGGGTAGGTGAATCTGTTGAACTGAGAGGCCAAAATGAGACCCAATTGCTTATGGATCACTGGATCATCCGTGCTTTCAAAGACTTGGTTGATCAAAGCCTCACTATCCAATTTGATGGCTAAAATCAAAGCTTGCGTGAGTTGGTTATGAGCGAGGTAGATGGAGAACGCAGTATTCAAGAAATACAAGTCGTCAGGAGGAGCCAAAAGAGGAACACAGCTAACCATGTAGAGGCAAACTCTGGCAAAGGTAGACTCGTCCAAAAATTGGGGCAACTTCTCAATACTTTCCACTTCCATTAACAAATCGACCGCATCAGCTTCTGCGTTGTTCTTCAAGAGGTAAGGCACAATCTTCAACGACAATTCAATCAAAGAGTTGGTGTACAGCTCATCGGAGCCAAGGTTCTCTTGGTAGGACTCGCCGATTTCGAGAGCCAAGTGGCGCATGTACTCGTGGCCCCAATCTGCAATAGTATCACTGCCCGAAAGCAATCTGTACTTAAGAGTATCGGTTACATCCTCATCAGAGCTAGTCATACCTAACACAGAAAGGACATCGGCGAAATGGCTGATAAGCGTGGAGGAGAAATTGGCCTTGGACCAAGTATCATACAAGGCGGTCAAATCTGCGTAAAATGGCCTCAAAAACTTCAAAGGCTTGGGAACTGCAGTCATTGAAGATGTGGAGTCCTTGATGAAAGCCTTCATGGTGTCCAAAGCCTGGGTGTATGCGGCTTCATTTTGGCCGGGCTCATTCAAGCGCTCAACCAAAGCCTCCAAGTCTTCTTTCAACTTCTGGTCTTCCTCCGAAAGCTCTTCTTTGTCAATGGTAGCCTGCTTCGGCTTAGGGCTTGTCACCTCCATGGATTGACTCAGATCTTGCACTGGAGCCATGATTGTATTCTATACTGAGTGAATTAGTGAATGGGTGAGTATCGACATTTTGGCGAGTGTGGCAAACGAGAGCGAGTCACGTGATCTATAGAAAACATATCAGATCCAAGATCAGGGTAATATTCAAAGTAATACACGAGGCGAGTTCAAGTCTACTTGAGCCGTCTAGGACCTTCTTTCTAAGCCTTTCCCATTAAACATTACGATTTCTATTTTTTTTTTTTTTAATTTCGTGTCTTGCCATTAGCTGCGTCTATTCGTCAAATATTAGGCATACCACAGCAAGAGTCCAGACAACAAGACCAAGCACATAAATACAATCAGAAATAAAACCTAGTCTATTGTGTCCTTCATCGCAATAACATTCCAAATTAATCATTCAAGTATAGAAAATAATCAAGTAAAAATCAATTGTTGTTTTTTTTCTGCTGGGATCGGTTCGGTTCCGGACGGCTTATGAGCCCAGCCAAAACGCGAGCGCGAATGTGAACACACCCCAGTCTAGTAAGCCAGACTAGTGCTAATCTCCCATACGCGTTAGCAACTGCAGTCGAAGCGGGTTCTTTTTCCATACAAATCATCGGTTACTGCCTGTAAAGTGGACCTTATCGGGACGAGTCACTTTCTACGCTCCTTCTTTTTGCCTCCTGGCCCTTTCAGCCTATAAAATGGAACGCATATTCTACAAGGCCGATATCACGGATGCATATACGGGCCTCCCCATATATGTTTTCGACACGTCATGTCTACCCTTGCCAGAAGAGATCGATTATGATTTGTTCGTTCCCACCCTTATGCATCGGATTCCCCAGGAACCTTACGTGGTGATTATGTTTAGTTGTGGCCTCAATAATATCAACTGGGTGTGGGGCATATCGTTTCTCAAGGCGTTCTTAACCCAGAACTCCACCAAGAAGTCCAACGTCGAGAATCTCCACAAGATTATTGCTGTTCATGAGAGTTGGTTTGTCAAATCCATCTGTCAGATCTTCTCCAACTTCCTTGTTTCTAGGAAAAGTCTAAACAGTTTGAACCTCCAGAATCTTTTCCAGAAACGCCAGGCCTCGAAGAACTTCCTCATCAGCTGTGACTCGTTATCAGAACTCTCGAGTTATGTGGACATCGTTCATCTAAAACTCTCCTTGAATATATTTAGGCATGACTGTCAAGTGACACTCTCGCCCACTCTCAAGTTGCATAGCCCTACCAATCTCGTCATCAAACCTTCAACGGACTACCTGCTTCAGCTGAGTCCGTTGTTTTATCATCACTTTTACCAAATCTTCCATATCATCGATATATATGCACAAGAAGTGGTGCTTCTCTTCCACAAACCGGGCAAAAAGTTGAACACGGACATTCTATTTCTCTGTTTGATGAGGAACCAGCTCATTTGGGTTAACGACTGGGACCTTAATTGCATTGCATCCTGTTTTAAGAAAATCCTCACTGAAGTGTCAGAGCCTTTGTTGCCAGTCGACTGCATCGAATTACCCATGAAAGATGATTTTGATTACACTTTGCACATTTTTCTTAAACTCATGGAGCGAAGGCACAAGAATGCAGTGCTTTTCCAAATTCTCGATCTCTGTCACAAAATTGTCCTCGCTACCAAAATCACAAGACATACTCCTGTGTCGATTCTGAAAAGCCTTAGCCACTGCTTGACCCACGAACCCATCTCACAGCATAGTCAACCCAGAGTTTCTGTGGCAGTGAGATATTTAAAGAATGTCATTGTTCATTGGGACCGCATACGGCCACTAATTCTGAGCCAATTCAAAACCGTACAGCAAGTCATCAATGGAAATAAGTTGGTCGACGCAACCATTGATGAGCTGTACAACATGTCCCACAGCATTTCTCTTGATGATGGGCTCTCTTCGGAGGAAGACCGCAGCCTTGATCTGAGGAATAATACCAATAACATGTTGGACATGAATTTATCTTCCTCGTCCCTTCAAAGCAACTCCACCTATGTGGATTCTCCTAAAGCCAGTGCAGATAAAAGTACTTTGGAGAATCCCTTTGAAGATAACTTCAGTCTTCAAAATGGCAAAAGCCACGAGAACAAAGAGCAGAAAAGCTCCAAAGTCCTCGAGAATAACCAACAGAAAAGCCCCAAAGTGCTGGATTATGAGCAGCAGAAAAGCTCCATATCTCCAGAAACATCGGGTGTAAAAAAGCATGGCCGCTCCTCATCCATTCAAGTTCAGTATCCGCCTCAAAAATACAAGTTTGAGAAGAAAGAGCCGCAAGGACACACCCCGAAACTCAAAGCTACAAAGTCATCAGAAGAAATGCAAACTCCAAGATTGCCGGTGATTCGTGGTAGAAAGGTTGGGGAACTCACGCGAATATTCGAGGAGAGATCGCGGGCCATCGAAATCTTAAAAACTATGTAGTCATAGTATACTTCTTCACCAATCACGAATAAATGTCATTAAAACGTCTGTTGTTCGTATTTATAATATACACTAATTTACATGGGTTGACTATTCGCCAACCAACCTGCTATCGATGTTATCTATTGATAAGTCACCGGTTTCGTTGGAACGTGCCGCATTAGCAACTGCAGCAAAAGCAGCGGCGGCTGTGCTATCGCTTTGCTCATTATCATGAAGGCCATGTGCCTGCAGTTGATGTTGGTAATGTTGTAGTTGTTGTTCATCCAAGTGAGGGTGATGAGAGAGGGAATGTGGATGTGCAATGCCGTGATGGTGATGGCTGTGATGAGCCTCAGCGGCCTGGAGCTGTCTCTGTAACTCAGCATCCTGTCTTTGACGCTCTAGTTCATAAGATAAGACTTCATCATGTTCATCATCGTCATCGCCGTCCATGACTTCATGGTAGGATGCGGCGTTGCGGCGTCTCTTGATGCCATTGGAGGCCAAACCTCCGGGTAAGAATTTATTTTGCTTTTTCAACTTCCTCTTGTAGCCTCTGATTTCGTTGTAGATGTCCTCACGTTTGATCAATACATCCGGAAACTGGTGCTTGATCTTGGCCTCGATGTGCGATGGCTTGGTGCCCACCTTATAGAGATCCAATATGATCAAATTGAGCTCTTCTGAACGTTTGCGTAACATTGGGTGATTTGACAACGGATCCAATTGAGGGTGGTTGTGTTCGTTGCACGTGGTACGTAAGGACCAGATCAGATTCGACTTGCGGTAGGACGCAGTCATGGAGAAAGGACATCGCAACTTCTTAGTCCTGGCATGAGAATCAAGAACATAAGCAGTACCAGATTCATTGAGCTCTCTCTCGGCCTCTTCTTCTTGTTGCTGTTGAATTGACTTACCTTTTTTATGGCGATAACGTCCTCCAAGCTCACAAGTGTAATAGATGGCTTTTTTATTAGAGTGAGCAATGACTATACCAAAGCCATTGTCACGAGCAAACTCAGAAATAAATTCATTGAGCTCATCACGAGTATGGAACATTTGCTCTGGAAATGGGCGTGTAATTAAATTTCCTTCGTGTGTTATGGTGTTCTCATTCACAGGGTAGATTTTCAGCCTAGAATCTATTATGGGTTCAGGTATTTGAATATTATACTCGGAGTCCTCAACGTCATGAAGGTGTTGTTGATGATGATATAAAGCCTGTGCTTGGGCTTGGGCCTGTGCAGCTTGAGCAGCCTCGGCGGCTCTTTGTTCCTGCAGCTTCAGTAGATCGTGATCTTGGTCAAGATCTTTGTCTTCAATCTTGGGACGACCAGAGTCATCAAGATCATGACCGTTGACTTGATTTTTCACCGCAGTGAGCAACTGCTCATCAATATTTGTGGTGAAGTCTTCTTCGTGGCTCATGTGCGTGGAATTTGGGTGCAAAATATTGGTGATCAAAAAGGTCGTGTTGTGGTAGTAGTGTAAATGTGTAAAAAATTTGGTTGTTTTTTTTTTCGGGGTGGTGGGAATGGTGGAAGAAATCACGTGACCCTCCTATTTTTTCGAGTGCCCTCGCGCTCGCTCTCTTAAGCAACGAGGGAAGTAATCAGAGTTTTAACAATACAAAGGGTGGGGGCGTTGCTTGGATACTTTAGTCAGAGTTGTGCGTCTATTGTTAATAATTAAGTTTGTCGATTTTACTCGATATGATGAATTGTTAATGTTAATTGGTTGTTCATGTTGGTGGGTGGAGGAAGGTATGCTTTGGCCCTTGGGTAGCCTGGTTCTCAACTCTCTGCGCAATCAAGTCGTCGAAGAGGCACCCGCCTCGAGCGTTTTGGCTGCCCAGTTGGGAATCACAAATGAAGCCTCATGCACTTTGGAATTGTAGTATTTGAACAATGTGTCCTCGTTGTCTGATATGCGCAATGCCTTCAGCAAGTCCTTGGTTGTATCCTGCGTAGCCACAATAAGTCCCAATTGCCCACTAGTGTAGGAAGGCATGTAGCATTGGCAGTATGCCGTGTTGGCAAAGACTTGGCGGGTTTTGCCCATAAGCTCAGATAAGTAGTCTAGATTCAACCAGATATTCTCACTGCTCTGCATCACCACCACGCCGTCTTTTTTTATGGCATTTTTCAAAAGAGTGTAGTAATTAATCTGGAAAAAGTCTTCCGCTGGACCCTCTGGGTCGGATGAGTCGGTAATAATCACATCGTACTTAAGCTCTTCCTTCTCATTCTTTAAGTTCTTCAAGTACTCGAACCCATCCTGGATGACAATATTGACATTCGGATGGTTATGGAATTTGGCCATGTTGGGCAAAAATTCAATGCTCAAATCAATCACTCTGCGGTCGATCTCTACCATGGTGATTTCATCCACGCCATTTCCGACGTGTTTGACCAATTCACGTACCACACCACAGTCCCCTCCACCAATCACCAACACCTTCGAAGGCTTGGGGTGACTCATCACCGGTACATGAGTTATGAGTTCCTGGTATGCAAACTCATCTTTTTCCGTGCACTGGATGATGCCGTTTAAAACAAGCACATTTCCGAAGGTGATGGACTTGAATATGAGTATATCCTGGTACTGGGACTGGGAGTGATGTAAGATCTGGCCCACCTCCAAGCCAAAAGCCTGGCCCGGAAAGGCTTCGCTACTGGTCTCATAAAACCAGTATTTATCATTCACTTTAAATATGGAATCATGTTTGAAATCTGCAAGATCGTACATGGCTAGTGTGTATCAGAAGAGGCTCCGAGCCGTGCGAAAAAAATCCGAAAAAAGGAGGAGCTTAAGAAGGAAGTATTCACAATGCCAACCCGAATATGCTGGCAGAAAAATAAGCATTTTTCGTGTTTTGCCTAATTCTTACAGGATTTGAAACAATAATATATTTCTGAAACATGAACTCCTCCAAAGGATATGTGCTGCACGGGGTGCCCCGCTTGCTACGCCGTTTTAGGCATTACATGCGCTCTTGTCATGCACAATCTAACCCAAACTTACCCCACATCCAGTGTCTCATCGAAGGCGTCTGAGCATACATAATGAAAACGCGTGACTGCCAAAAGAAGAACCACTTTTATTTATCATGGAGCATTTCGTGTTTCCTGCTTTCAATACTAACTACAAGACTCGGAAGAGGGCCTTTAAGTGTTGCAGAAAATGCCGCAGTAAGCGCATTCGGTGTGTGATTCTGGATAATTACGAGCTGAAAGGCTGTGACAACTGTGAAACCACGGGTTGGGTATGCGATTTGCTTCCTTCTGGACGCAATCCAACGCCCTCCAAAAACGGTTCGGAGTCCGAACAGAAAAAACGTAAACTTGAGACGGCCCCAAAAGCGAATTCTCATGCTAAGGCCTTTGAGCAGTTTCTCAAGCTGTCGTCCTCGGTGAAAAACGAGTTTAATGCCATGAATGGAGTGTTAAGTCACCAGTTCCCCACATTTAAAAACTCTGTTTCTGAGAGCTCACTGCTTCCAAGTGAAAAATCGGAAAATGGCGATATTGCGAGGAATTCCGACTTCAAAGCTTCTATTGTTGATCATAGCTTGCCTACGCTAACTCAGCTGAACTTGAAAACAGCGCAGCTTGATTTTTCAAGCCTGACACCACATAGAGTGAGGGGACTGTGGCCAGTTGTCAGCTCGGAGAATTCAGTGTCTTCCACTAGTATAGACCCAGAGTCAGCAGAGCTCTACATTAACTCTGTGGACTCTAAGTTCCTCAAGGCCAAATTTAACTTTAACACCTCGATCCAGAAATGCAAGTTGTACACCCTTCTGGCTCGGTCTCGAAGAAAGTCGGGTAGCAGCCCCGAAAGCTATTACGAAGAGAAATCTCTTAATACCTCCGATACTGTGCACTTTCGCTTCTTGCTCGGCATCCATGCGTTTACACTCAGTACTCCGGGTTTCTGTATGATATCAGGCGCAGACCTCGTTAACCTTTTCGAAATCTTCTTCTATAAGGTGAACTCAATCTTTCCCATAATCTTTGAAGAGGAGTTCTGGGAGCTCTACAAAAGAAACAAAATCCCCAGCATAGTCACATATGCAGTGGTGTTGAATGCGGCTCGAGATGAGCTCGCCGCCCCTATTCTAGCTCGGTCGTTCGTCAACAATGGCGTTGATTTCGAAACCAACTACTTCAGGTTTCTTAAAGAGTTGGAAATGAAAATTCGCCAGATTCTCATCTTTCTTCCTGAGTTGGGAGATACAGAAAAATTGTCCCGGTTGGTGACTCTGCTTCTTCTCTCACTCACGTTCAAATTTAACAATTTCGGAAACGAACAGAGTTCCGAGGATATAGGCAACTGTACCAGTTACGCCTACTCATTGCTTATACATCAGGAGTTCTTCCACAAACAAATCGCCGAGGCTGGAGCGATCAAGAAATCGCTCTACTTGAGAAACTTATGGTGGGTGATTTTCATTTTCGACCGCTTCAATGCTTTGATGAACGGAAAGGCCATGTATATAAAAAGGGTGGATTTTAACATCGAGCTCCCAAAGGAACTGCCCCATTTGAACCGGCTTGTTCATTTGGCATATGCTCTTGATGATATGACATCGCTCGTGTTCCGGCCACAACGGAAAAATGCTAAAGGTGATTTGGTGTCGCATAGCGATACTCTTCCTGGAGACCCAGAATTCAATCCCGCCAAATTTATTGAAGAAGAGTTGGACATTTTGGCGGACATGAAGACAGTGGGTGCAAGATTGTTAGAGTACAGACAATTCCAAGAGGGAAGTAACGGGCATTTGCCTAATTTCCCTGTTGAAAAATATAAAGATAGGATGGTTTACTTCTTGGAGAGGATTCTACGCAATCAGATGACGTTTGTCTTAAGAACTGGTCAGCTCAAGTGCCTGAGAGAGAAGAACAGGATTGATGATATTAGTTTACACCTATGTGAACGACTCTTCGAGATTTTGACACTTGTGGAGGACCGCCAAGGCCTCAAGCTCGTGATATCCACACCAATAATTCCGCTGATTCTCCTAGTGGCCTTTTCCGTGCCTATGGCTGCAAGGTCTGCATACTTGGGACTCAAAGAAGAGCCTATATCCATTCCGGAGGAGCGGCTCAAGGACTTGATTAGACTAGGTAACGGGTATCTAGAGAAACTCAAACGGTACGCTCAAAATTGGTGGTTTGTGCGGGAAGTGTTGAACCGGATTGGAGACCTCGACTTCGGCCTAGATCCAAGAGTTGACAAGTCCACGGTAAACAAACACCCAGAGTCTAAAACGGTGCTCTCGGTGAACGAGATGGTGAGCGATGTGGACGATGTGGAAACTCAATTACCTGTGCTTTTACCCATCACATCACCGGGTTTCTACGAAGAAGTGTTTGTCAAAGCCGAGGAGGAAGAAGAGGAGAAAGGTCTTAATCCGGACAGCCGTGTACCGGATAATAATGCGGGCGGACCTTCCAATTCTCACAATTCCCACATCTTGGATGGGCCGGTTATGACGTTTGAAGGCATTGCTGTACGCGCCCTCAATGGAGATTTGGGACACATCAATGGGAATTATTATGCACAAGACTTGACTGCTGAACAAGAACTGTTTACTCCGGAGGATGTATACTTTGACGTGGCGCAGTTGGCGGAAATGGTGACCACACAAACGCTTCTTTTTCCCAACATTTTGGATTATTACACCAACGAGCAAAATTTCCCTCAGTGAACCCATGCATTCCTTGGGGTCCGGGTTACGGGCTCATGGTAACCTCTTACCTTTTTAAGTACGTGAATCGTGCGTTGCAGCCGCGCCAGTCATCTTTTGGCTTAACAATAACCTATTCGCGCAGTTGTCACCGCAAGTAGTGTATGCACCACCAAGTCATTGTCACCCCTTTGCGTGCGCGCACCATTCCACTAGTGCGACAAATGACAAAAATATCATCAGGAAAGAATTCATCATACCATCAGTGGCAATCTAGGACAATCTAAAGATCCTTGTTGTTCATACTTTAAACAAAGGCTTCCCCTCAAGAAAAAAAAAAATTTTCCGCAAACCCAGATACAACTTTCAACCACTTTTACTGCGCTGCGTTCACCCGTTTTTTTTTTTGCTTCGTTTGTCATCAACCCTGAACTTAAGGCATATTCGAGGACTACGGTCATTTTACCCTCGGTTAAGATAAATCGATTCGCGTCTCTGCAGCAGTTACAATGAAAGGGCTTTTAAATATTGAAAGTATGGATCAACGATTGATTCCAATATTATACGATGCTTTCTCGTTCCCCACCCTCGGCTCGCTTCTTTGCATCGTTACCTTGATAATATCTTTCTTCCTATCCGATGTTACTTCTACCAAGTCCAAGAAGGCAGCCCGGCAGACTACTGCAGAAAGTATTGCACCCTTGTTCCCGTCTATCATCCATAGTTCTGGTGTTTTGGATGTGTGTCTGTCTTTTGAACCCGAAGATTTGGTGAGTTCCCCTCAGCCATGCTCAACAGGACTCACTACTCGTCTACTTCCATTCAAGAATGAAAAGGGCGAAATAGAATGGGTCTTTACTGACGACAACCAGGCTGAAGCAAACTTGGATGCTTTTAAGCTCAATCCTGAAGTTTCGAGAGTCGTTAAAAACGAAGAGAGATCCGAAGTCTTATCGCCTGTTACCTCCAATTCTTCAAACAATGAATCTATGAATGGGAACAAATCTCCATCCGTTCAAATGAGCACGCCTTCCTCCACATTTAGCGAGGAGCGGGCCAAAGAAGATGAAACCGGCGAAGGCTATGGCATTCACATGTGCCCTCACTGTGATGCTAAGTTCCGTTTGAGGGGTTACTTAACCCGTCATTTGAAGAAGCACTCCTCTGAAAAGGCTTACAAGTGTCCCTTCCATAAATCTTCCATTTACAAGGATGAGAAGGACCATGTCCACCAGTGCCATCCTAATGGTGCCTTTTCTCGCCGTGACACTTACAAAACACACTTGAAGACTAGGCATTTCAAGTACCCCGAGGGAACAAGTATAAAAGACCGTCCCAATTCCGAGGGAAAGTGCTCCATGTGTGGAGACTGGTTTGAAAATGCTGAGATATGGAGTGAAATTCACATTGAAGGCCACGAATGTCGGTACCTCCCCAAAGGATTTAAAGGAAAATCCAGAATAAAAAACCGCTTAAAAAAGCAAATGCACCGCATGATGAAAATGCAAAAGAAGCAGGATAGGAAAGGTGCTTGTGGCGACTCTCACACTGCTAGCTCCGTGTCGCCTGCTTTGAGTACACCAAACTCCATGAACACACCTGCACTCAGTGCATCGCTACATGAGGTCGATGACTCGCCTACGCATCCGATCAGTCCGTCGACTGTTTCGAATATGCCGGTTTCGATTGGCGATCAGATGGAGCGGTCTACGCTTGATTTCGGTCAGCTTGAGCCATCTGGTCCTATGTTCAATGCACCGGGAGACAATGTCGCTCGGAGTTACAAGATGGAAGATGACTATGGCGATGAATTCTGCCTCGATACAGAGCAAATGGGATTCACCGGTTTCACTCAAAACAATTTCGGCCCAGCCAATGGACATAACATGAGACCTTTCCATGGCTATTCCAACGTCGCACAACCATTTATGTCTCAGTACATACATTGATGTTCCGTGCATACATTGAAAATGAGTACACATACTTATTGGGTGACTCGAGAAAGACGCTAGCGTCTATGGAATTATGATTATGAACTTTTGGGAAGGATATTGATATACATGGGAGTAAACCCGGCATGCAAATAGTAATATACTTATTTTAACCTTACCCGAAGATATCATCAATGGCGTTTCTCGACTTCTTCTTCTTCTTCGACTTCTTTTCTTTCTTTTCCTTCCTATCTTTTCTTTCCTTCTTCTCCTTCCGGTCCGTGTTATCTGTCTTCCGCTGTATTACTTCAGGTTCCATTTGCTCATGCAGAGTATCTGGCACATGTGGGCTTTTATCTAGAGCTACACTAGCCTCGTAGGTGATTTCCTCGCCCACGTCATCTTCTTGGGGTTCTGGAGCTTTGGTGGGTTTTGGTGCCTTAATCCGTTGTACATGTTCCATTTCGTCATACATGTGCCTCACCGCGGAATGCAAAGAACCGGTTATGGCAATTAACCCGAGGCCCAAACTTATGAACTGCCCTAAAGCTATGATTCCATTAAAGGCGTAGTATGCATTGTGAAAAACACGTCCTCGTATCAAAAAACAGGTGATGTCCAGAGCCTCCTTACGGAGCCGAATCTTCTCTGCCGACTTCTTGCATGTCTCTAAGGTAAGAAGCTTATCTAAAAGCTTGCGGATCCACCGGTGGAGACTATTAAAGTGCCTCCACCATACCAGCACTCGATGTTGATTGTAATTGCGGTGGTATGTCAAATGGAGGAGGTAATAGTCTTGTTCGAGTTTTCGAATTCTTTGGAACTCCAGCAACTGGCTTAGCGGCTCCATTGGGATGAGTAGACTGGGCCAAGAGTGATACAGGTTGCGACGAAAGGGGTTCTGTAAAAAAAACAGCAATTTGAAATAACGAATTTAAAAGGAAATTGTCTCGGCAAAATGTCCCCCTGTTTTTATACCAGGTGTAGGAGGAATGTGATTATGTGCGTATTCACACTATCTATTGATATCTTAGTGGAGAGGGTGCATGGTCATCGCGAAAAATGCATCATTGACCTACTCGTTACCATGGAAGACGCCATTAATAAAGCACGTGCACTCCTACAGAACGCTAAGGAAGCAGAAGCATTGGCTCTCTTGACACCTGAAGTTGCTAAGAATCCTGAAAACGTGCCTCTTTTGCAAATCTTCAGCGAGAGTCTTCTCGAGGCAAACGACGTCGAAACAGCATATAATGTGTTGATGAAGGCCACGGAACTCGACCCAGAGGCTGCTTTGGGAGTGGAGAAATTCTTGTACCTTGGTCAGATCATCGGTGGGCAAGACGGATGCGGCTACTTGGACATTGCCATCCTGAAGTTGCAGGAGCAATTGCAGAATGTCAACGACAACAAAGGGGAAACAGACCCGATTTTGCAGGAGTTGGCCCGCCTATACCCAACGTCCGAGTTGCTTGCAGTCTATCTAATAAAAAAAATCAACCAGGCCATTTTCGCCGAGATCGAGATCTGGATGACTGACTTGTGTATGGAGCCCGAAGCCGAAGCGCAGTGTGACAAGCTCATTTCTCACTCGTTGGCCATTGATAACAATAACCCAGAGGCCCATTCTTTATTGGCGCTGGTGAGAATCTCCCAGCAAAGACAGAAGGAAGCAGAGGAAGCGTTGACTACATCATGGAAGTTGTTTTCCAGTAAAAAGCTTGATTTGGAACAACAGCAAAACAAAGAGGGAGACGAGTCGTCGTTTGAGTACGTCGAGTTGGTGCAGCCACTTTTGGGCCTTTCTAGATTTGCCATAGAGTTGGGCATGTACGACTTCGTGCCCGAGATTTGCTCTGCCATCTCAGATATCAACGACAATGCGTTGGACTGCTACTACATCGAGGCATTGTCGTATGTTCTCAAAGCCAAGCGTGTATACGCCGAGTCCAATTCTGTGGAGGGTGACTATAGGGAATTAGACCATAGTGTCTTGAAAGACTCTTCCGATGAGACAGTGGTGCAGTGCATCCAAGATGCAAAATCCGCACTCACTCAGGGTTATCGGGTCATGAACAGTGCGGATGCAGAGGCTTCAGACCCTGAAGTCGTTGACCAGGTTTCCGACATGCTCCAAGCCTTTGGAGGTCCTGTCATGAGCGAGTTGATGCCATCCAAACGAGACGACGAGGATCTTGAAGACGGCTGGGAAGATGAACTCGAAGACGAATAGCCGTTCGGACCAAATAAGCTATTCTTAATAATAATGACACGTTATTGATGGGCGTATCTCTTGAAAATGCAGTTGAAGAACATCTCGTTTTCCACAAATTTGTTTAAATCCTCCAGGAACACATCGTCGATGAGATCCAAGTCCATAGCTTTATTGCTATAGGCGTTATCATCGCTATGATGAATAATGTTTCGAATGGACGCTGCTGACCCGGGTCCGTGAGTTAATGTAGTATTGTTGAAACAAGACCCATCGACTATCGAAGATCTCTCGCAATTGAAGCGATCGAATGTCCGCTTCTTCCTGTTCGCATGAATTTCCAAATGATGGTCGAGTAAAAAACAAAGCTCATCAACGGACTTCCAATGCATGCTGTACTTTCGGAGCTCATTGATATACTCTTGAAGATCAAAGTGTGGCATAACGGAACAATGAACTGGAGATATTTTTGTATTGGCATAGCGAGACAAAGAGCAGCCAAGAGCGAGTGTAATAATGAACGGAATCATGGGAATGTTCAACTTAAAATCGTCATCTAGTTTCTTAGAATACCAGAGGATATGTGAGGAAGCCTTGATCATGCACAGTCTAGCCACCTCATTGTCTATGCTTGGGTCCCGAAATTTGAGCTCTTGGGCGATGGCTATCGTAGTGTTATTCATGATACGAGTCAAGAAGTGAATAGTGTTGGAAATATAAGTCGGCGAACTTTTCTTGAAATCGTTTGGACTTAGAAATGGTGTATACACCTGAGAATTGTTTGCAATCTCATTGTCGCAAAACTCAAACTCAGCTGTTTCAAACTCAATTAGATTGAAGCTCTTAGGCGGCTTGAGTCCAGCATTTGTGAACTCCGCCATTTTCAGGGGGTATCCAGGCTGGTAAACATAGATACACATACTCTCATAGGCCTGCATCACTTCAATCAACCGTAGGAGATTCATGTGCTTGTAAGGGGGCTCTAAGTTGAAATCCTCATTCTTGATGACCATGAGTCGATTGTTAACCATGGCGTTGAAGCGGTCAAATAACCAGCAACACCAAAAGAGTTGAGAGCAGAAACTTCTGTTTTCATCTGCGAGGCCACCATCATCAAGCATATCTTTGTAACTCTTCCGTATGTGCAAATGCATTGAAAGCGCTATGGCGATAGCCTTGTCCACGTCAGAAGAGGATTGTATACCCCCAAACTTCCCGAATCCACATGATAACGAGAGTAATAAGCTCACGCTTAATCTGACCACCTTTGTAATTTCAGGATACAGGTCGAGTATTAACAAGCTTTGGCGAACTTTTGCTTCCACATCTTGCTGAAATGCTTTCAATGCTTTTATGTACTGGTCTTCCGAAAAGCTTTCAAATGGTGAGTTGATAAAGTTCAATTTATGCTGACTCCTCCAGAACACCCTCTTCAAGATAGGTTTGGCCAAATTATCTTTCAGCACTAATAGAATCATAGCAAGAGATACTATAGTGGAGTGAGTATTGTGTTCGTATTGTTCCCAAAATTTCGTCTCATGCACCATCGGTAAAATGTTGTTGATTTTGAAAAAGTAAATCTCATACAATCTTTTCAACTCACGAAGCTCAAAGTGAAAAGAAGGGCTTGAGATAGTAAAAGCATATATCAGGCGCAAAAGCTGAAGAGCAGGTCGCAGAGGAGGCTCTAGATTTAGTGTGCTTGGTGGTAACATGCAAGAGCCACTATTGGCGATAGTTGGAAATTTACCATTTGCCTGCTGGATAACCAAATCGCTTGAGAAAAAGGCCTTGGCATCGGACCAAGAACTGAAGTCACGTCCAATGTTTCCGAACTGACCAGGCACGGAGTAGCCGAAAAGTCTCTTGAGCATATCAAAGCTAAAGGTCTCGGGCGAAAGATCAAAGCTGTACCCAGATAAATTTTCAAAATGGGCATCTTCTTCAATGCCAGGCTCTGGAGCTTCCAATTTTTTTGGAGAAGCATCATGTTTTTGGGCTTTATCAACAGATGGATAGCTTGATTTGTCTTCCGTGTTAATACCCTCATCTTTCTCTACAAGTGGAGCTTGGGAAGGGTCACGAGCAGCATCGAAGCTCTCATTGTTTGAGGCAGGCGAATAAAGTCCCGAGAAGGAAGGTGTACTCTCCTCGGGCCGAATTCGAGTAGACTCCGTGATGAGGCTGCATTCGGTCCCATAGAGTTCACAGCGAACACAGCCTTTCAGCAGAGAAACAGGACTGACCTCACACTTCTTCCGTTTGGTACGACACTGGACACAGCACCGAAAATTCCGTTTCCGTGATTTGAAATTTGAGTTGAATGCTGGGAAAACAATCATTGCAGGGACACTTTCTCGAGGCTTGAAGGCAAAACTCTCCGCGCTTTGACAGTATGCACTGTGGGGGGCTATATTAATAAACTTGCAGTGCCCCTGTACCTCCTGATCACGTGCTAACGGGCATTCCAGAAACTCACATGTTTACATGCCAGATACAGCTGAGGGGGAGAGTCTACAAGTGAAAATACTAACACTTGATGCATCAGCAGAAGGTTTTATTTGTAACAATATGATGAAATGTCGTTGGGAGGACTTTTAAGGCGACCTGCATATTGGCTGTAATTCCACCCAAGTTGCATTATCTATATGAGCAGAGTAACCCCTCTTATTCAAAATAGACTGAGATAAATAAATTTGAGGTTATTTCCTCGGATAGAGTTTTTCAGAAATCTATTAATGACCATAAGCTTAAGAAAATTGATATAAGCGACCCGTTATCAATGCTCTACATATGCAGGCGATAGCCATAACGAGGAACAATGAGTACCCCACTGTCACGTGAGCTTCAACCTCACATAATAAATCTCATCATCGCCAGGCCTCTCTTGATTACTTAAATCCTACGCAGCTCCTGATACAACACCAAATACGTTAAGTATCCGATCTTATATAATAACATGACGACGAACCATAGGCCGCAATTGGAGAGCAAACGAGGCCGAGATATCGCAATTAAAAACACCATTCAGCATGCGCGGTCTCAGCCTGGACAGACCAAGTTGAAGATCCGTCTGCACCTAACAGGCGCTCAAATCGGTGAAATAACAGGTAAAAGGGCTTTGGACGAGCTAAACGAGGAGAATAAAAAACCTAAGTTGCTAGATTCAAGCAATTCCCCGACAGAGACTGCTGAAGACGAACCATCTACTGATTCTGCCAAGGTGGGCAGTAGGGAAGATACTAACTCGAATACAGAAATCGACACTAATACCTCCAACATTGAACACAATGTCTCCGGGAACGACTCGGAAAATAATTCAAATAATTCCAGTGATGAGGACTCAGAACTGGAGAGTGACGAGGATACCGAGGCTCTATTGGCCGAACTTGCTAAAACCAGAGACGAAAACAAAGCTCATCGAGAATCAGTACCGGCAAAGCCAAAGGATCCTGGGGCAAAGCGAAGCTGGAGAAGCAAGACTCTGTTTTCACGGAAGACAGAGAATACGGAAAAGTTTACTACGGATACAATGAAGTCAAAAGCGCATCAGAAATTTCTCTCTGATTTTATTCGTTAAATATCATCGTCGTCAAGTAATAGCTACCGATTCTAGATTCTCATCTATTATCAATTCATAGCCGTATCATATTTAGGTCAAGTCATCAGCCTGACTGAGCTTCGCATCTAGGTGAGCAATGTCTTCCTTTAAACTTGCCTCCTCAACGGTCTTGACTAACTCCTTGGTGCATTTCGCTATATCAAAGGAAATACCGGCAAGCCTCTGTTTGAAGTGCCTGTCGGCGAATTCGGAGTCATCCTTCTCGCTGTTGGGCTTGCATAGCGCATGCATACGGTGATTGCAGTCATCAAGACTCTTGACAACCCAACTTCCGTGTTCCTTCAACTGGTGATTTCTGGTCTGGTTCATAGAGGTGTTCGTGGCCTCCGTCATTTGCCTTATAACCTCAGAAATGGCTCCAGAGTTTTCTCTGAGCTCTCCCCTTGTTGCATCTGGCTTCTTGATCGCAGATAGCAAGTCCTGGATCGTGGAAATCACTTGCACAGTCTGGTGCTCTAAGTACAACAAAACTTGAGTCAAAGTGTTGTCTGGATCATCAATATCGAACAAGTCGAAATTGAAAGTGGCTGCTGCCATCGACTTTCTGTAGTCTTGCCTTTGTCTAATTTCGTCCTCTTCCTCGTCGTAAGAATCTTCTTCTTCTTCCTCCTCGTCTTCTTCGGATTTCACATCTGGCTCTGGTAATGGCTCTTGATAGTTAACTTTCTTAACCTTGAAAGAGTTTTTCCGTTGAGCAAAAGAATTAATGCTCAGTTGAGAAGCAGAGTTTGAAGTCAGGGCTGCTTTCAGGGCTGCTGATTCTGGGGACTGAACCGATTTCAGAACTGCTGGCTCTGTGGGCTGGGCTGATTTCTGACCATCGGTTTCCAGTTGCTTCCCAAATGAAGAGCTTCCAGTAGATACGTTCGATGTATCATTACTTTGACTCCCCACTTCAGCTGACTTTTTCTCTGCACTTAAACTCCTCTCAACAAATGCTTCCTCTGTACCCTTTGTTGAGCTGTAGTCTGACCCAGTTCCGGTGGCATTGTCTTCTTCAGAAGATTCTTTTTGTTCTGGAACAATTTGTTCAGAAGACTTAGGAGCTTGAACCTTTCTGTTCAATGGTGCAATTACATCATCTTCTTGCTTCACTTCGAGAGCATCATCTGCCTTTTGCGAAGCAACACTCAAAGGCTGCTCTTCACTACCAAGTGACTCTGGTTTAGTCACTTCTCGAAGTGTGACTTTGGGTGGTGCAGCGTCAAGGTCACTTTCGTCATTGGTTTTGCTAACAACCTTTGCAACGAAATTCTTCTCCACTGGCTCTGCCAGTTCAGTCCCCAAGAATAACTTTCCGTTGGGAAGGACTGAACCACTAGAAGGAACAGCTTCCTTAATAGACGATGTATCTTTGAATTCCTTGGCATCGGGAATATCAGAATCCTCTTTGATGGACTTGGAGTCGCTGCCTTCTTCCGCTGGTGCAGTTGTATTGTCGCTGGTGAAGCGATCTCTTAAACTTTGAAATATGCTCTTGCTGCGAGCTGGAGCACTCTCAGCTGTTTCTTTGGAAGCCTTACTAGCATTTTCACTAGTCTCTTGAGAAGTGGAATGTTCACTGCTTGGAGGCAGCGGACTCTCCTTCAGAGAAACAACCTCTTTGTTTGTTGGTTGAGTTGATGCTGATGGCCTTTCGAACTGCTTCATTTTGTCTAAAATGCTGAGTTTGGATGGTCTTTGCGGGGTAACAGGAGACGTTTCTATAATCGTTTCGGTCGATGCACTATCCTGAGAACCTGGCTTTTCGAGTTTTTGCTCAGCTTTTCCAAACAAACCTTTGGACTGTACCGCAGATTCTTCTTGTGAAGATGAAGTGTTATGCGTTGGCGTAATTGGACTCTTTGATTGAACATGATTCTGAGTGAACAGATTCTGAGATTGGGGGTTTGAACCTTCGGGTTTGTGGTCATTGAGTTCCCTGTCAACATTGATTGGCTCACTAATCTGTTGCTTCCTGGGTGTAATTCTCAATGGCTTAGCCATACTTGCAAAGTCGTCATCGTGGTCGATTCTACCCTTTAAAGGCAGGATAGTCGTATCAGCTTTCAGATCACTATCAGTTTGCAACTTGAAAACGGAAAGTGTATCACACACTGAAAATGCAACTTCAGCAACGGCTCTTTCGACGATAATTTTGGGCATGATGCTTGAGTGTGTGGCATAATATCTCGTGGCAGTCAATGCATGACTTGCTGCATCTCTTATAGTATCAGCATGTCTATTACCCCCAACAGCACTATTATCTCCTTGTAGCGAGATTTTGTTTGCAGCTATGGCAATGGAGGATATTTTCTCGAATAACAAATCGGAATCAGGATGAGACGTCTCAAGCGCTAAAAAGAAAGATTCGGCAAGAGAAAAGAATCTTGCTGCCAATTTTAATGGAACAAGACCATTGGGGCTCGAATAGATCTTCAAGTCTTTTGGAACAGATTGGCTTGAATACGATTGTAGGATTTGATCGGACTTGAGAGACTCAAACTTTCTCTGCCACTGGGAGACTTCGTTTCTCAAGTGCTCCACTTTACGGGAGTCTGGGCGCAGAGAGTCTCTCGTAGGCACTTGATCGAGTCTTTCATGTAACTTCCTGAGCTCGGCATTCATATCATGAGAGCTTGCACTATTTTGCTCACCAATATTGAGAGTGGTGGGCGCTTCTTGGGCCACGAAAGAGCCGCTTCTTCCGCGAGTCCCTGCGTTTGATGGAGAAGATATGTCGCGGGATTCGAGGCTAAATCTTTTCCTTTCAGTTTTCAAAGATTGATTTTCCAACCTCAATGAGGCGTTAGTAGACTTCAAGTCCTCGAGTTCTTTCTTGATGCTCTGGTTCTGAGCGGCCTCCGAAGCAATGCGATCATTCTCGGCCCTTATCAGATCATAACTGGTCTGCAAATCTGCATGCTGGGTTGATAAATCGTTATACTTCTCTAATAAAGAATTGAAGTCTGTAACAAGAGACTTGTGGGCACTCTGAGCATGTTCGTAATCTTTCCTGACCTGGTCGTGAGAGCTAGTTAGAACAGCCACCTTCTTTAATAAATCACCATTGTCACCTTGCGGTTCGCCAACTTTGGAGTCGGTATTGGTGGCTGAAGAAGCAGAACGGGAAGGATTCAACGTGTTCGACAAAGACAACCTCCGAGGTACTTCACTCTCGTTAGTATCAGTCTCATCAGCATGATCTGACTCCTCATCACTTGACCACATCATATTGGCCTTTGCAGGCACTACGGTAGTAGGTTGGATACCTATGGCCTGCTTCTGAACCACATCCTTTTTGTCCGGAACGGAGAGGTCATCTGATAGAGCAGTGCTATTAGAAAGGTTGTTTGCATCTAGATTTTGCTGGGAACGCAATGATGAAGTAAAGTTATCACTCAGGAGCTTCTTGTGAGACGATGCGACTGAAGAATCCTCGAAGGATTCATCGTTCGAGGCCCGGGACTTCAGTTGGATTTGGCTGTTTGTGGAGGTAGTCAGCTCCTGGGTGGAGGCAGTATGACTAGCGTGACGATCAGGAACATTGCTCTTGGGCTTTTCAGAAGAAGGCTTATGCAAATCACGTCTCTCAATCTCGTAGCTTATATCAGAAACAAGATCCTTGAATCTAGATTGGGGAAGCGACGACAATTTTTGTCTGGCCTGGTTTCTCTTTGGATGGAAAGTCAGGCGAGGAAGAAGGAAATCGGGCTCGGACCTACTCTCATCAATTCGACGCTTCAATTCGTCGAACACATCTGTACTTAGCTCGCAGAATTGGGCGCTGGACAATTTAAGGAGCTTCTCGCGGGCCCTAGCGGCTCTGGAGGAATTTGACTTGGTTCTACCTGATGAATCATCCGAGATGTCGAGGAACTGCTTGAGCACTTTAAAGTGATGCAGTAAATCGGAGTCAGACATCAACCTTGACTAGTGTGAGGTGTAGAATTTGGGGGATGTAAACGGGGATGTTTGTGATTTGTGAGATTCGGAGGTGGTTGTGTATTGGCAAAAAAGTTGTAGGCAACGCGACTTACTCCGTGGTGTCCGGGTGTGATCGCGATCGCTCGCTGAGCCGCGGGAAAAATTTTATGCGTGCTAAACGCGACCAGGTGATTGTTCAGATCTTGCATGTAAAGGACGCATCTGCAGTGGGATCCAGCCTATAGTCATGGGTGGACTTTTTGTGGTTCGATCTGCTGATACAAAGGTATGGGTCGTTGGGTGCGTTCCCAATTGGGCTAAGCGCGGGCGGGGTATTTTTTTTTTTTCAGACGTTGTTATCTCCGATCTGAAACCTGTTGGGGACGCATTTTGAGACTCCCCCGAGTTGGGAGCCCGCGCCACATCATCTCAACTCTGACGTGCCAATTTGAACCGTTATTGATGCAACGCGTTCATCTTTAAACACACATCTCTACAATCATCCACTGGACCTCTCTATTTTTTTTTTTTTTTTTGGTGGTGACTGCATGTAGGAATTGTATGTCCGTAGATAACCTTCTCAGTACCAAGTAAACCAATGCAATCACTTTACAATACACAGATTAAATAGAGGAGTGGTTTTTTTTTTTGTGGCCGTTCAGAATAGGTCTAGTGTTTGAGGCTAGTGTGGATTTTGGTTGCTTATTCAAAAATAGCTCAGTGTTCCAGAAATACAGGTATCAAACAGTTGATTGGGGGATTGTATGCACTCCCGATACTTTCTTCTCTACAACATTGCCCCATTTTAAAGTCACCTTTAGTGTATCTACAATGATCAAATTAATAAAATTTCGATAAAATCAATGCTTCGATAATTATGGATATATGTTATTAGATGCTTCTGAGCAATATTTATTTTATCGATGTTTGTTCTTGATCGACACATGGTCTTGTACTCAATACTTTAATTAGAATACCTTTTTGGGCAGTAAACTTTTCTGGCTCGGGATATACGTCTACGCTCAATCCGCAGAAACCAAAGGCGTCCGCTCCTCGATGATCTCGACACTGCCTTCAGAAGCCATATCAGTTGCATCTTCACGAGAAGAAACAGTTTGGCCCTTCACAGGAGCATAGCCAATCTCCTCGATTTTGTGGAGCATCTTGTCGCTAACTTCCTGGGCAAATGCAGTGACATCTTCATTGGTCTTGAGGTCCGTGGTGGGCATGGGCTCCAACACTTCGATGACGATCTCTCCCTGCTTGAAGATCTTGTCTCTGGAGTAGAAAAGAGTGCTGTAGTTCGATACAGCCACAGGAATCACGGGGATGCCCGCCTGCTTGGCCAAGTGGAAAGCACCCTTCTTGAAAGGAAGCAATTCTAGCTTTTTTGAAGCAGATCTGGTGCCCTCAGGGAACATGAAGATGGATCTCTGCTTATCCTTCAATTGGGTTAAGCCAGCCTCCAAGACTTTTCTTGCCTTCTCTCCCCGAGCCCTGTCCAAGAAAAAAGTACCCGATGCAATCATGAACCATCCCAAGAAAGGAAAGTATTTCAAGACCTTCTTGGCAGTGACGGTGTATCCAGGCTGGAACACTCTGCCCAAGATCAAAATGTCCAAAGCGGACTGGTGGTTCGACACCACCACCGAAGCCAGGTTCTTTTGTAAATAGTGTTCGTTTTTAATGGTGACCTTGATCCCCAAGAGCTTGGAGAAGAGGTAATGGAATACCCTGGCGACGGTGTACTGGGAATACTGCTCCTTGCGGGCGATGCGTAAAACGATACTAGCAACAACGCCATATAACGCACACACGACGATCAACGAGCCGAAAACTGTCGATTTAAAGTAGAACTTGATTTTGCCGAGAATTCCCATGGTGTGGTGAGAAGCTGTCCGTGCGTGAGTGTAGAAGTTGGGGAGAATCGAGCGTTGCGTGACTTGCATTGAGACTCACTAGTGTAGAGTCGCGCATCCATCTCACTTTTGCCCATTGAATAAGGCCAGTTAAATAAGGCCAGTTAAATAAGGCTAGTCAATAAGGGCCAGTCTTATCATTTAAATCAGTTAAAAAAAATACACATATATATATATCAAGAAATATCAATATTAAAAAAATACACAAATGTATATTATTAAATTCTTTTTGAAATCTGTACTAAATTTTTTATATATAATGCTATTGATATTGAGCTTAATATTGATATCGAGAGTGATGCTCGTGCTCGGGAGAGTGTATTTATGGTTTAGTCCAAGTGAGCATTTGGCTTACAGAAATAAATATGAGCGGACACTAATTATAGGAATACTTAAAAGTCAAGCTAAAAAAAGGTATCTCTTCAAAAATTGTCAATCCATGGATATTATCTATTTTACTTCATAGTGTACATATAGAATGTAATATATTGTATACTGTATGATTCATTGTAGTGAAGTGAAGTGAAGTGAAGTGAAGTGAAGAGTAAAGTAGAGTAGAGTAGAGTGAGAGTGAGAGTGAGAGTCGTGGTGCATGTTACCCCAGTAGAAAGCGCGATGTCAAATGAGCTCACTCGTATATACTTCTCACACCATACACCATGGAAACCAGAAAAGGACTCTTGACCAAATTAGGTGCTTTCACCGCCACTGCCATTGGGCTTGTGGTTGTGGGCCGTCAACACATTGCTTCTATAAAAGATACCAGACATATGGAGGAACATGCCAAGGTGGGGCGTGATGATGATTTCCTCGAGTCCTCTGCAAGACGTGGCTTTCCTTCCAACAACCCAAACCTCAATTATGAAGGTTCCGGAAGGGAGTCCAAGTACGTTGGCTCTGGTGTTGCTTATTCTACGAGATCTAAAGGTGATCGTTTGAGTATATGGAACATATGGAAAGCCAAGGGAGAGACCAAAGACGAGTGAGGGACCTACCGCACGGGTTTTTATATAGTATGGATGCACACTCTATGACTACCCAGCTGCATCGAAATTAATGATATTAAATAATCTAAATGAAAGAAAACCGCTGCCGGTTTATGAAAGAGTGATGTCTTCGAATGCTAGTTCATACAAGTAGTTCGACTTGAAGAAGTTATTGAGACACCATCCGCAGAGAAAATTGTCCTGTAGCTCTTGAAGAATCATCACGATGTTCGACTTGATCTGATGGTCCTCATTGAACAAATTAATAAATAGTAGTTCGATCCCCTTGTTCTTATCAAATATCGTCAAGTTACCTCCATGAGACGATGAGCTCTGTAGACTGGTCAGTGTATTGGGAGGAATTAGGTATGTCACCAACATGAACGTTTCCAAAGACTTCCCGCTGATCAAATACTTGAGAACATTAAACCAGATTTCTCTTTCGTTGACTTTCGAGATCCCGGTGGAAGACACCGAAATACTGTTGAGCTTCTGTAGATGGTGTTGTAGGTCCACCATTAAATTGAGCTCGTTGGCGAGCTTGGGGAGCAAAAGACTGTATCCGAATTTACCGGCGTATAACAAGTCCTGAAATTTGGACGATATGGCTTGGTAGCATGACACTTCAAGCAACTTGGTCGTATCACTGTGCCAGAAGTAGCCCACACCGTCCATTAGTAGCGTTGCTTTTTTGTGCTCAGGCAAACTAGAATTGAAATTCTTGGAAGAAAGAAGAATACGAATCACCTCGTTGATGTGTCTTCGTATAATAAGCTGTAAAGTGGTCAAGTCGTCGTTGTAGTTGAAAAGCGATAGTTGTAGGTTGGAAAGAAAGCGAGCGTCTTCTCCAGCGATGGAATTTTTGAAGTATTCAGGCTCTTGGATCTGTGACGAAATGTGGAACTCGTTGGAGTCAAGATCGTATAGAAGATCCCACAACTTGTCGTTGGACTTGAAGAAAGGATTAATTGTGCCTGCGATGTATGACGAGCACTCCATGAGAAGGTCCACTTTAGACACATCTATCATGGGGAACACGTTGTAGTTTGTAAGAACGCCAGTCAAGATTCCACCTCCGGTGAAGAGTTTCAACGCAAGGAGGATGTGGTCAATGATGTGGCCAGCGGAGCTCTCGTAGCTCATGAAAATGATCTTCTTGCCCGTGAGCATGGCATTAATCAAGACCACAATGGGTGGCGTGGCAGCTCCATAGATTGTAAGTTCATTATTGTGATAAGTGGAAGCCACAGTAGCGTCCAATAAATTGAGCAAATTGGGCTTGAAGTTCATATCTGTGGGGTTCAAGTAGTCTCCTATGGTGTCAGGCAATAACATAATTGGTACCTTGACGGGAATATTCATATTGTTAAAAGAAACAATGGAGTTGAAACTTAAATCTTTCCGGATAAATAGGTCTGGGTTCAGCTTCTTGATGCCCAAGAGCTTGCTCCGGAAGTTCTCGTCCAAGTAGATCTTGTCATTCAAAGGTAAGTCCAAAATGGAGGTAAGAAGAAGCTTTTTGACGTCACTTTGCTTCACCTGACTCACCTCAAAGTTCTTGCTGTTAATACCATGGTAGAGCTCTTCAAGGTACTTAAGATTGTCACTCTCAAAGCACTTGTCAAGACATATCATGAGAAGAGGTTTGAAGTGCTTGAAATACACCAATTTGGTGACTATACTTAGGGCTTTAATCACCGAGCCTCTCTTGACATTACTGTCAGAAACGTTGTTCACTAGCGTGTAGCAAAAGTAGGGGTCCGGGCTGCTGTACAGAGGATTGAACTTGTACTCAAACTCATGAGTTCTCTCGTTCTTATGAAGAAAGAAAAGCGTATAGTCTTCCTCCCGCTTGTGAATTTGGTCTGGAATCATAAGCTCGGTTAGAAACGGCAAGTTGCAGAGCCCCGGAAGCTCATTGGGATACTGATGGATGAGGGACGGACCTTTATCCACATGGAACTCACTGGTGATGATGTATTCAATGTTGGCCATGGTGGGGATTGCATGCACACAGCGACTTTATATCTATATAGAGACGTGAAGTGGGATGTGTGGGCAATTAATTAGGGATTGACTGGTGTTTGAATAGTGGGCCTGAAGTCGTCTTAACTTGGTTTACTTCATTGTCCTCGCGTAGCCTCGCGCATCCACGCTATTCGCGGTGAGAAGAGGCCGCGGCAACTCTAACTACAGATTAGGAACAATATTGTACGGATTGGGCATGGGAAAACGCCAGAGGGGATTTTATGTGGGGGGTAGTCTATATGGTTTATGGGGATCATTGGCTGATATTTGGATGTTTTTTGGGTGGGAACTGGCTGAAAATGGGAGATTTACGAGACAATGTTCTGCATATAGCCGTTTCTACCCGCCGTCGTCACCTTTTATACATTAGCGGCCCACTTCGCTTATTCTTTCAGCCAGCCGTCTGCTCACCTTACATGCACGCGCGAGCCAGAAACCGGCCACGTGACCGTTGGCCTCAGGCCATGTTCTAAATAGTACACCTAATTTCCAGATTGGTATTTATTTCTTGGTAGGGTATTCATTTTATTTTCTGTATTCTCTTAATAGGTGACATTTTATTTTATTTTTCTTTATGGCATGAATTAAAGTTTACGGCGTTCAGCATCCACATTCAATGGACCCTTTAGTATGTTCTACATCAATGTAACAGACTAGTATGTCACATAGTACATGGATTCTACACTCAATCACAAATAATAAAATACATCAATTGAACACATGGCATGTTCTAAATAATACATCAATTGCTATATCACAGATTAGTTCTGGAAGTACTCTGACATCTCCTGGTCCAACTGCTCTGCAGTCTTCAACTCGGGCTTCTTGGCCTTGGCCTTGGCGGCAGCGGCCTTTTTCTTCTTCTGGAGTTGCTTTTTCTTATCCTGAAGCTTTTCCTTGAGCTTCTTCTTTGGGTCCTGCTTTGGTGCCTCTGCGTTAGCAGTGATTCTGGCGGCCAATGGCTTCTTGGATGGGTCGATCACCAATTCCATCCTCAACTTCAGCGAGCCTCCGTCGATTGGTGCGTTGTTGTACTTCTCAACGGCCTTCACGGAGTTCTTGTTGGACTTGAAGATAATGGTAGCGGTACCTCTGAAGTTACCTTTTTCGTTGTAACTCATTAACACGCTCTGCACTCCACCGATTTGAGATTGGAAAAAGTCCTAAATGGTTAGTCTGGGTCCATAATGATTTTGGTCCACGAATGGTTTAAGTCCACCTATGGTTTAAGTCCACGGATGGTTTGGGTACACGAATGGTTTGGGTTCACGAATGGTTTGGGTGACCATGGGATATTCTGCATATCTGGCTCATTGATCTTCAAATCATTCAATCTTGACTAAGTGACATGGCCACCATCAAAACAGTCTAGGTTAAGGTCTGTACCATCACTGACGATATCTTGACACGATGTCTATTGTTGGAAGAAAAGAACATCCCAGAAACCTTTGAATCGAATTTCCTGAATTTGTTCGATAATCGAGATTTGTTTATGTCCATCAGATTCTAACAAGAATCTATCGACTTACCAGACTCTGTTACCTCACCAGAGACGGTTCATCTCAGAGATTTTAGCATCTAACTTTCAGCACCATCAAGTCAGAGACGCTTCACAATATCCCCCCCTTCGTTTCCACCATTCGCCTCAACCTGTCCAGCAGGCTCCATCCTCCCCGCCCCCATCTAATACGAAAATTTTATAAACTTATAGTTCCTGGAGGAAACTGACATACCTTAATGTTTTCTTGTTTCAAATCCCTTGGCAAGCCATGGGCAACAACCTTGGTAGCATAAGTCAAGTCAACTGCAGCAGCTGCAGCAGCAGCTTTGGGAACCGGTGTTTCCTTCTTGAAAGAAACTGCAGGCTTCTTCTGCGCTTTACCCACGCCTTTGCCCACCAGCTTCTTTTTGTTGGCGACCCGCTTGGCCTTTCTTGTAGAGGAGATAATATCGTCCAAAGATTTGTCTAAAGCAGCAGACATAGTAGGAGTGATTGAGATGGATATGGAAAGCAGTCGAAGATTAGGGCGGCGGGTTTTTTTCGAGGTTGGCTGGTAGGTTCCTCCGCGCGAATGGTCACGTGCAACAGCATGGGCTTACGCGTTCAGTTCGGTCACCAGAGTCAACCATTCATAACTTAAAAGAATGCCAGAGAGGCAAGAGAAAATCAATGAACTTCTCCGGCTTCAACAAGAGCTGAAGGTGTTATTACGTAATGCACGTGACCAGGCTTCTGTGGCTGACAAATTGGTCCACGAGAATCAGTACCTCCAGGACTACATTGGGTCTGTGATGAAGAGTGATTTGAAATAAGATAACTACAGGTTAGTTTGAAGTCTATAGATCAAATATAAATTATTGGCAGTTCTTTTTTTTTTCTTTTTTTCTAGTGAAAATTCACAGGCACTTTTAGTTGGATAAGTGATTGCACTAGTGGGTGTAACAAGTGAGAGTGACTAATGTACCCGTTAGTATTATGTAGGTATTATTTATGTATCATGAGTATTAATGGATGAAATCTCCTATCAATCCAGAACATTACGACAATCAATAAATAGCATTAATTTTGATGTAAATATTTAAAAAGAACTAGGGCTCGGCTCCATCCAGATGAAGGGGACCCCGCAGAGCAGCGCATATTATCTTGCCCGTCTAATCTGAATTTTCCTGCTTCACCCGGGTCAGTTCTCTGTCGGAACTGTCCAGAAGTCCCGGACACAAGTATGCTTCGATGTGGCTTTTGAGCCAGCTGGCATTATTGTCAAAGTACTCAAAGCATCCGGTACATCTCCCTCCCAGCATGTTTCTTTGGCTGGACTTTGTACGTGGAGGATAAACAAAGTGAAGTGCTTTCATGTGCGTGGTGTATGTGTCTTTTCTGGAAAAACCTCCATTGGGATGACACTTGTTGGCCATTTCGCTGCCAATGGCATCACTGTTGTTGATATTGTTGTTGAAAAAGGGACATACAAACGCCTTGGAGTTGGTGTGTTTCTTCATGTGCCTTGTGAGGTATGACTTGACTTTGAATGAGGCGTTGCAGTCTTTGCAAGCGAACCTGCCTTTGTTCTCCTGCTCACTGTCGTTTCTCACTTCGTTGGGGGCGGAGTTCAGTTCTGCAGTGTCACCCAAAAGCATGAGGGGTTCATATTTCAAACGCTTCGATGAAGTAGTGTCCTTTTGCAAGTCCGCATTGTTTTCAAAGGTTGGTTGCGAGGCCTTTCTCTTTCTTGGTTCTGGAGCTTGCATCAAAGGCATTTCGGCTTGCATAGAGGGGCCTGGGAAAAGCAAGTCATCCAAAGGTGAGTCAAAGGAGCCAAGAGATGATCCATAGGACAGACAGTCGTTGAAAGACTGGGGCGTGAAGTCGGTGAAGGTAGGGTTGGTATTAATTCCATAAGCATTGATAGCAAAATGGGACTGGTGGTCCGAAGCAATGTCTCTTGATACAAAGTTGTTCAAGTACTGTGGTTTGTTGAAAAATGGATTCTGGTTGGCCAAGTGGAAGTTCATTTCTTCCTCCTCCTTGTAATAAGGTTGTGAGGAGTGGTGAGAAGAGCCCGAGTGGTCTGTGTTATCATAGGAAGAGATAAACTGGGCCTGGCCTAAAGATGGACCAAAGGCGCCCATACCGCTATGGAAATGGACCTCGTAAGTATTCTTGAAGTCACCGTTAGGGATATGAATAGGGTTGTAGAGCTGGAAGTCCGGGTTTGGATAGGAGTCAAAAACCTCGACTTGACCGTTTTCGGCATTCAAAGAAAGGTCGAAATCGTCTGCAGCACAAGCCTTGGCAAAGCCCCGGTAAGTGTTTGTGAAGTTCACAAGTTTTTCCCTGGAAATAGCGGGAAAAAGCAGGTTCTTCTTGATGGATGGAGCATGGGCGTCCACGCCCCAGACAGAGCTGAGGAAGGACGCCACGGAGAACTTCATGCGAAGCAAGTTTATAGTGATACCATGACCGGGACTAAGTTTGTTCTCGGTAGAGCTCAAGCCAATGAGAGATAAGATGGTCATGATGGCATGTAAAAATGGGATAGAATCGAGATTTGTCCGAACACCAAAACTTCAAGTAACCTAGACAAAAGCACAGTCAAGTAGTGTCATAGATATGAGAACAGGGTGGAAGGTGGGGACGTCAAATCAGCGATGGAGGGGAAAAATAGTGTTGGTGTGTGTGCGATTTGAAAGAGTAAGAGGGTCAAAAAAGTCTTCCCGCGGGAGGGATATGGATCTCGCACGAGTAAAAAAGTAATTTCGCTCCACAGTGAGATCTTGACTTCGATTTTGCCCGCTCCCCCCTCTGCGCACATCTGTACTCACCTCGGCCCACCGACAACCCTCCACTCTCCACCACCACCACCACCACCACTTCATGCAAATACTTGTTTTCCAAAGCCCAAGGAAATAGGTCCGTATTTATATTTTACAACTCTATAGCTAATTTCTTGGTCTTTGCCACAAAAAGAGTTTAGGGTGTTTTTGCAACCCCGATTTGAGACCTTTTTCCTGCTTCGACGAATCGGAGATCCAGGGTTGCACGCGAACGCCGTAGCAGGTGTGATCCCAGCTTCGCGCCACGATAAGCGGTGCAGGTGTGGGAGCAACAAGCTTATCGCATCAAACATTTGCGCTTTCGATATAGCAGAACGCATTTGCCGTCACCCTTGTTTCGATGCATCCAAGGGCTGCACCACCAACTGGCTGCATCATACACCCTGGCCGCATCACCTGGCCGCATCATTTTGTTGCATCATTTGGCTGCATCATTTGGCTGCATCGATGAAAAAGGCCGCATCTATAGCAACATGTCACTTTCTATGATTTGCCCCGTTTGCTGCATTTACAAACGTCACCGGCCTGGTCTGGTATTCCCCTCCTCTTATACTTACCTCATATACTGACTTTATGCTAGTGGTTTGTTCTTGATTTTACTAAAGACCCAGACTGATTTAGCAACTGCTCATATTTACTTACTACCACTCAAATTTGATCTACTTTGCGTACCGCTTCAAGTCTAATCCACCCATTCAAACCTGAACTACCTTCAAATCTGAACTACCTTCAAATCTGAACTACCTTCAAACCTACTTCTATTCTAATCTATGATATACTTCTTAAAATCTACCTTTATTCAAATCTATGATGTACTGCTTAAAATCTACTTCTATTCAAATCGACCTCTCGTTAAATCTGATCTCTTCCAATGTAAAATTGCTCTTTATTCAGCTTCACTTCATTATGACTTATCTCCATTATGTCTTTTAAAAGCTTCTTCCTGATTCTTTCATCGTAATTTCTTCATGAAACTTTCTCATTAAATTGTTCATTAAATTGTTCACTATGAGTCCATTATGGACTTAATAAGTACATGAGTCCATTATGATTCCATGAGGCCATTATGAGTTTCGTAATTCGTCAATGAGTCGAATGTTTTTTTCTCGTGATTTCTTTTCCTCACTTCGCCTGAAACAATCACGCCCAGGGGCAGACGCTCATTGTTGAGGGCCCTTCCGGTTGTCCTGACAACACGGCATATGACTTTTTTTTACACACTTGTATTGATTTTACATAAAATGAATAGTGTGGTTTTACATGAATTGTTTTTTTTGTTCCTGGTTTGTAGTTGGAATGCATGGGTTTTTTTTATGTGAATCTTGGTAGCTATTGATGATGCAAACCGGAGTTGTTTAGTCCGCTACCACATGCCTTATCGCTGCGCCTTTTCACATCGTACGATGCTTTTCACCACCACAGCTGGGAACACTATGATGGTACCAAACATTCAATACAAACCTTATTTCCGTAGCCATGTTTCAGTGGTTTTGTAGAATACGAAACGAATCCTCTTCTAAATCCGTATCCATTCTCCTAAACCTACCTAAACACTATAATTATCCATTCTTCCTTATTTCATCTTTGAAAAGGCCCTGCTCACTACTACTTCTCGTCTAACGTCCCATCATGTGCTTTTTATGTGCCGTCTATGTTCTATGTACTATCTGTACTGTAATGAGAAAGCCTCTACACCAGGCCGTTATTTGACGCTGATGCTTTCTTTTTTTTCTTTCTTTCTTTTTTTTTTCTCCTTTGGTTTTTGGTATAGCTCTCTCTGGTGATGGTGGAGTTTCCTACGTTTCCGCTCCCAGACCACTTGACCTGCTTGAGAAATCACCTGTTGAAAAATCACCTGCTGAAAAATGACGTATTGAAAAAAATACAAGAAGGTATATAAATTTGAAAAATATATATATACATTATCACGTGTCCAATAAAGTTTAGCAGTAGTCTGATTTAGGTGATTTTTATTTCTTTTACGAGACATTGCTGCAAAAATTTCAAGGCGTATATTTTGTTTCAAAGCTCAATTTGGTCGCTGCCTCACGAGGCGTATTGGGGTGGGCTGGGTTCTAGACGAGAAAGTCGCATCTCCATCTCCCACACTTCCCTAGACTTGAACAACACCTTCCACCCCCTAGTTTGGACTCTAACTAAGAGAAATTACCCGTAAGGGCATTGTCCGAAAAAAGTATTTTTCCAGCTTGCTGTTTTGGGCTGAAACAATAGTAGGACAAAAGACAATTGGCGGCCGCACGTGACCTGCATCTCGTGCCATTGTTTATGTTGCAGAAAAAACCACCAGCCATAATTGAGAGATCACCACTTTTCGATACCACACCCGTGCAAAACAACATCTGTTTGCTTCCTTTCTTTTAATAAAGGCTGTCGGTTTACTTTACCCCCGCCTACATATATCCCCTGACTCTACTACTGGGTGTGTGTGTGTGGCCAGGAAGTGAACTTTTTCTGACTCTGTACTATTCACATAGCCCGGAGTTCACGACACCCTTTTGAGATCCACCCTGGACTCCTCCATCGCTGCCTAGAACTTTCGCTATCAGAAAAGGACATCCAAACTATCCTGAATCATATAAGCATCTTTTAAACCCGACCTTTGACTTTCCTTGAACACACCCGAAACCGGCCTTCAAAAAAAAAATCCTCGGACAAATCTGAAACAAAATCTTCAAAAAAATCCTTGGAATCTTGAAACTGCTCCCCGATATCCGTTTCACTCCTGAAAGAGTTCTTTGCAATCCAAAACTCTCCTGAAACAGACAATGACCGAAGCCTACCAGTTTGAGAATCCAAATTCTCATTACTTGTCGAACTTGTCGAACTTGAATCTTACAAATAACAATGTTCAGCTAGGGCGGTTACCCACGTTGGGCGAGATCCTCTCCAACAAGACAAAGGCGCCCATTAACCTATATAATTTTTATCTCTACATGAGATTAGTGGAGAATAACGTGGATCTCTTGGACTTCTGGTTTGATCTCATCAACCACCTCAACTTGTGCAAACACTATGTCAAGGGCTTGAGAGAGTCGATCATCCGGCAATCCACCACAAGCAGCCAGTTCGGAACAA
This sequence comes from Metschnikowia lochheadii, assembly GCA_002370915.1. Classification (NCBI taxonomy): domain Eukaryota; kingdom Fungi; phylum Ascomycota; class Pichiomycetes; order Serinales; family Metschnikowiaceae; genus Metschnikowia; species Metschnikowia lochheadii. The sequence continues at coordinate 156,769 of NLAW01001884.1, read as the reverse complement.
ACAACCCGTTCAACGGTGACAACCCAGATGCATATCCACTCAACGAAAAGGCAAAGCACAAATCGCTTTCGCTGTCGATGCTTTTGGAACTCATTGTCAACGACAACATCTTGGAAGATAATGACTCCAACAGACTCTCAGAGTTTCTTCGAGGAGACATTAATTTGAACTCCGTGGACCCAAAGTTGAAGGAGTTGATCGATTCGTATGGCGCAGAGGATATGACGCAGCATGAATTCATTGTGGACAACACTTCCTTCTACCAGGGCCTGGAAAAACGAATCTCTTCCAACTCCAAGCTTTTGGACGACCACTCATTTCTGTCTCCCCGGCTTTCAGCAGCTCCTGGTTCCAACAGAGACTCTGTGAACAATGCTAAGACAAACAATATGCGTCACTCTTCTATCAATCCTTCCATAATCGAGAAACTTATCAAGGAACATAGAAATTCGAGCCACCTTATTTCCAGGCAAAACTTGAAGGAATCGTCCCACAACCTTCTACTCAAATACTTCGTGGAGGACTCCGAAAAATCGCTCAACATCTCGCCCAAACTCCGCGAGCAAGTTGTACAGGCTATTGAAGTCGACGGCAGAGATGACCCCGATGTTTTCAGCAACGTTAAAAGAGTTGTTTTCGGCAAACTTGAGAACGAGCACTTGCCCAACTTCTTGGACTTCATAGCCATCAAAAACTTGAACAAGTCGGTGACGGCTAGAATCATCATCGGCTTCACGTTCATCTTCATTTCCTTTTGGATTGCCTTTGTTCTTATTTTCTTGAACAAGACAAAAAGCATCCGGTGTGTCGTCATCGTGACCTTTTTCATTGGGTTCTACTGTCTCATATCATCCGTCTACATGATAGATCCATTTCTCGCACTAATAAGACGGAGTGAGTCGTTCATACCCAATCAGATGTTCATCATGGTTCGGGACTCTTTCGTGCACAAGTTATTGTTGAAGCGTTCAGCTTGGGTAACGTTATTGGTGCTCCTTGCAACAGCAGTTTTCAGTGTCATCATGTGTCTCGTGCCAGGAAGGCGTCTCTAGGACTGCCGATTATATATTGCATAAACACACTATCGATTCATCGAGTCATCATCTGTATCTCCTATACCCATAACCTTTTATAAATTTCACTCTTTACTCACACTACTATACTTTACCAATCACACATAAGCAACGATATTTCACTTCCCAACTCTGATATAACTCAGCTTGTGCTATAATACAACACGAGCTCTTCAGACTACACTTACGTACTAGCGTCAAACGATATTGATTAATGGGTGCACCACAATGTAGAGTACAAAGAAAAGCTATGAAACAGAGAAAGATATTTAAGCGTCGTTCAAGAATGCGTTTCTCTTCTCCTCGGCTCTTTGGGCTCTTCTCTCTCTGGCGGCCTTGTTCTTAGTTCTTCTAGCCTCGGCCTCTTCCTTCAAGGACTTCTCACGAGCAGCCTCAGCCTTGGCTTGGATGATGTGTTCGACCAAAGCTCTCTTGTGCTTGAAGGCGTTACCCTTGGCAGACAAGTACAATTCGTGGTACAAGTGCTTGTCGATCTTGCCAGACTCTCTGTACTTGGCCAAGACTCTTCTCAAGACTCTCATTCTTCTCATCCAGAGGACTTGAGTGGACATACGGGCGTTCTTGGTACCCCTTCTCTTACCGAAACCCATGTGTCTACCCTTCTTCTTGGATTCAGCGTGAGCTCTAGCTCTAGCTCTAGAGTGCATGGTGGTTGGCTTCTTAACAATGGTACCGTTGCTGATCAACTTTCTGATGGCAGCACGGGAGTTGGCGCTGGCCAATTCCGTGGTTTCATTTGGGTCCAACCAAATTTTTCTCTTACCGACACCACCGACGCTGGCAGCGAGTCTCTTTTGAGTGGAAAGATTAACCTTAGCCCTGAGATGTTAGTATCAGATTACTGATCTGCCAAGTTGCCAAGATGTCAAGATGTCAAGATGTCAAGATGTCAAGATGCTATGGTTCTATAGTTCTATGGTGCTGGGGATATGAATGATCTGGATTAATTTCCATGACATGCTTCTGTTTCCTCGTCAATTGGCGGTGGCTTTGATGGTGTGTCACTTCATGGGGGATACATACATTTTGCTTGATATTCAAAAAAAAAAGAACAGGAAAATTTTCATCTCTTATGAGAAATGTGCGGAAGTGGCTCGCGCACTCTGCCTGCAGGACCCTCGCTTTTCTTTAGTGCGCTCCCAGTGCTCAGTGCCTACAGTGTGAGGTCCGCGACATGGGTGAGGGTAAAAGCCCTGAGTGCGCGCACGTGATGCTATGTCTGCTCCACCCATAGGGTTCCAAGGATGAGTATCATTCACTCTACGGATTTGCAGCCATTATTCTACAGAATTACTTACGGTGATTTCATATTGATCGATATGATTTCATGTTAAGTAAAAAAAAGGAAAATAGTATATATGACATTGTCCAAAGTAGTGGAAGAGTCAGTGGTGGAGGTTAGTAGTGGAGATTAGTAGTGGAGATTAGTAGTGGAGATTAGTAGTATAGAGTAGGTCGTCAGTTCTAGAGCAAACTTCTAACAGTCTAAGTAACTGCTAGTTGTCTAAAATTAGTATACATCGTATATTTAGTGGAGAGTCAGGAAATCTACTAACTATACTTCATGGATGCGCTAACTACTGGACATCCAGTATTGAATGAAACATAATCCTAGGAATGGAACAATTATGGAACGAGTCTGAAGCAAAGATGAAACAAATTTGAAACACATGAATAACATTATTTGAAACATTGAAACAGCTTAGATTATCTGAAACATTTTTGTTTTAGAAATATGTGGGTGCAGAAAGTTTAAGTGGACCTACATCTGAAAGTGCTATACACACTGACACTCACCATACTAGAAGTCACCACATTACAGGCCTACACTCCACCACCAAAGAATAATATTTCCTAAAAAAAAACATTTTATTAATTATTCCAATCCTACTATTTTCGACCTACTATTTTCGACCTACTATTTTCGACCTACTATTTTCGATACTACTACTTTTAGAATTTCTGCATTGGCCTATAATTTAAGTGTAGGTGTGTAGGGTGTCTTGGGATGTACAGTAGTGTGATGCAGTCACAGTGGAGTTGGCCTGAGATCGCACTTCAGCTAATCCCCCAGGCCTTGGAATGAGTGGACTCAATAAACCAGGACATACAAAGCCCATGAGCTAAAGAAAAAAAAAAACTAAGTGACCAGATATTCTAGTTAATGTACTAGTTAATGTACTAGTTAATATGTATCTAATATACAAGGAAGATTAACAGTTATCTAGAAATATGGGGTCATGGGAAGTTGATCTGAGGTATCAGGTTAAGCGTAGAAACACCCCGAAATCTCTGGAAAGAAAGTTGTCAATCTTCTAACCGTAATTCATCCTGGTCGAACCATTAATTTGTGAGTCACATTCGGCTATTCTTGGTGTATGGGTATGAATCCACCGAGATCATCGAATGGTTTGCTATGGGTGCAAATGATACCTCCACCTTAACCATGGAACTGTTTTTGGCAAACCATTTATTTATCGGTCAAAAGTCGAATTCAATAACCCAAAAATCACAATGTATCACGTTGTTTCTTTCTTCTGATAGTATATTTAAGTGACCTACTATCACATTGACCATAGAATCAAAGCACACAGTCATTCTTATCTTACTCAAATTATTGATTTCTCGACAGAATGATAAAGAGTCTTTGAAGCCGGTTGAATAATACCAGAAATCTTTAATTTTACTTCTTGAATTTTAGTTGAGGGATTTGCTGGAAGTTGAAATACATTTCACAGTACAGTGTTTTTTCAAAACTATTCAAACCATACTAGCAAAATTAAACAAACCAATAATTCAAAAAAAAGTTTAGTAAACCTCTAACACGATGTTGCATAAAGGATATCAAGGATAACAAGGAATACCAGTTCATGTTCCGTACCGTTTCTTTTTGATCTCTTGATTGGTACGGCAAGTCTCCCAAATGTAGTGTACATATGAGGAAATCCTCCAGATTTAAGATTTCAGAATATCAAATTCTTATGAAAGTATCTGTGAAACATTCAACTTTTTGGTTCGAAAGACTGTGCAAAAAGGTAAGAAACCTTTTGAATTATTGTTTGAATAGTTTTGAAAAACACTGTAATAAGCGTAGCTGGTAATAGTTAGTATGAGCGTAGTAGTTGGTAAAATAACTTAATACCAAAAATTAACGTTTCATGGCTCATAAAAATTTATCCATATGGATTTAAAAGATAAAAGTATTTTCATAACTGTATTAACATTGACACATAATTATTTTGGTGCTCACATTCGCAGGATCTCTTATCAGCCAAATCAGTCAGTGGATTCGCAGAACCAGAGATGCCAGACCTTCACACGTGCTACCATCCAAACCCACCAACACTAAAAGTTAATAGATAACCGAAAAACTTAAGATATACAAAAATACATATAGTCAATACAAAAATACAGAAAATATACGAATACATAAAAATAGAGGTAAAGATACAAATAGAGATGGACATAGACTGGCTCATTCCATGACTTCTCATGCTAAGGTAGTGCATGTAAACTTGACTCGGACCGCGATCTATATCAATTAATTACCAACCCAGTCTGCTCAGCTACACTATACTTTATCAAGACCTACAAATATGGACGGCAAAACCATTGGGATTCTCGGCGGAGGCCAATTAGGCCGTATGCTTGTGGAGGCTGCACACCGCTTAAATATCAAGACCATTGTGTTGGACCAGCCCAACTCTCCTGCTAAGCAAATTAACGCTTTGGATGAGCATGTGGATGGCTCCTTCACTGACTTGGACTCCATCACCAAACTCGCCAAGAAGTGTGACGTCTTGACCATTGAAATCGAGCACGTGGATGTCGATGCTTTGAAGAAGGTCTCTTCATCCTTGAACATTCCCATCTACCCTTTACCAGAAACCATCCGTCTTATTCAGGATAAGTATTTGCAGAAGCTCCATTTGCTAGAGCACGATGTGGGCGTTGTGAAGTCATTGAAAGTGGAGGAAAACACCAAGGAGTGCTTGACAGAAATCGGCCTCAAATTCGGTTACCCTTTCATGTTGAAGGCCCGTACGTTGGCCTATGATGGAAGAGGCAACTTTGTGGTCAAGACCGCTGAGGCTATCCCTGAAGCTTTGGAGTTTCTTAGTGACAGACCTCTTTACGCTGAAAAATGGTGTCCTTTTACCAAGGAGTTGGCTGTTATGGTGGTTAGAACCATCGAGGGTGAGGTGTTTGCCTACCCAACCGTGGAAACCATTCACCAAGACAATATCTGCCACCTTGTTTATGCCCCAGCAAGAATCTCAGACACACTCCAAAAGAAGGCCTCTCTTTTGGCTCAGAATGCCGTGAAATCGTTTCCTGGATGTGGTATTTTCGGTGTGGAGATGTTCTTATTGCCCAACCAAGAACTTTTGATCAATGAAATCGCTCCTCGTCCTCACAACTCGGGCCATTACACAATTGATGCCTGTGTCACCACACAATTCGAGGCTCACATTCGTGCAGTCAGTGGTTTGCCTATGCCCAAGAACTTCTCCAAAATGGCCACGACGGAAACAAATGCCATCATGTTGAATGTCTTAGGAGACAAGGCTGAGAAGGATGCTGAATTTGCCATCTGTCGTCGTGCTTTGGAGACTTCTAATGCTTCTGTTTATTTATACGGCAAGGAGAGCAAGCCCAAGAGAAAAATGGGCCATATCAACATTATTGGATCTTCCATGACTGAGGCCGAGGCCAAGCTCGACTACATCATGAATGGTACCAGCGAGAAAATTGTCACCCCTCCACATACAGAGAAGCCTCTTGTTTCTATCATCATGGGCTCTGACTCCGACTTGCCAGTCATGTCTGTTGGTGCTAACATCTTGAAATCGTTTGGAGTCCCCTTTGAGTTGACTATTGTTTCTGCACACCGCACGCCTCACAGAATGTCCAAGTTTGCCATCGAAGCTGCTTCCAGAGGTATCAAGGCTATTATTGCTGGTGCTGGAGGTGCTGCTCACTTGCCTGGAATGGTTGCAGCCATGACTCCATTGCCGGTGATCGGAGTTCCTGTGAAGGGTTCCACTCTTGATGGTGTGGACTCCTTGCACTCTATTGTGCAGATGCCCAGAGGCATTCCTGTGGCAACGGTGGCTATTAATAACAGCACCAACGCAGCCTTGTTGGCCATCAGAATCTTGGGTGCTTGTGACTACAAGTGGTTGGAGAAGATGTCTCGTTACATGAACGATATGGAGGAAGAGGTTTTGGGTAAGGCCGAGAAACTAGAAACTATCGGCTACGAGAAGTACTTGGCCTAGCCAACGAACAAAATGATTAATTTAAACTGAAATTATTAGATCTTAACTTGAAGTGACCTTAAAGTTAAATACTAGATTTTAAGTGAATCACTAGATTCTTAAGTGAATGAATATATTTTTAAGTGAATAACTAGATTCTTAAATGAATCATTAAATTCTTAGTCTTTAATAAATGGAATAATATAAACCTACGCTACACTATGAACGTGAGCTCAGTGACTATGCATATGTTGGTATTAAGATATAGTCTAGTGATGGAATAATATTGTCTAGTTATGCGAATGGAAAGGGTCAGGAAAGAAGACCTCTTCCTGGTTGGTTCTCATTGTACTGATGTCAATGTTGGCCGAAGGGTGGGTGGCCGTGAGTGGAGTTTGGTAGTAAGGAACGAAGTTGGGCAGAGTGCCTGAATGCATAGGGTGACACTTGGTTTCGTACCCGGAGTCTGGCGGAGTGTATTGGAGCATGCCAAAGCCGATTTCATCCAGCTTGTAGGAGAGTGGCTGAGCAACCGTAACATGGTCAGTCTCGAACGGGAACTTGGTGTTGGAAAAAGAAAAGCCATCATCTGCCATGGGGAACCCGTAGGGAACCTTTTCTGCATGTGCAGACCGAATGCTGTAGTTGGAGTTGTCGGGGTTGATCAGAGCATAGCCTAGACTAGGGGGAAGAAGAAGCCTGGACGTAGTGCACTTGGCCTCGTCGAGGTTGCAAACCCGGTTAAACTCGAAAAGTAACACAGCCTTGATGTTTTTCTTGGGGATGAAGCTGGAGGTACAGTCGGACGAATCATAGATCACCTGTTTGATGGTAATACCCTTCAAAGCTGCATCAAGAGAGTCGGGCAGCCCCAAAAGTTGGAGGTAGAAGCACTTCCAGAACTTAAGGAGGAACGGCTGCTTAACATTGGCCTTGAAGTACTCATCATTGACCTTCAACACTTCAGTCCCAAAAGAGTATACGGAGGTAAAGCTGGACAAGTTGTCCTCCGGCTTGGAGTAATCGAGCGTATAGCTGGCCATCATGCCATTTTCAATCAGATATCCTGCAGGCAAGAGAAGAGGGTTGAATGTTCTGCACATGACGTGGAGAATGGGCACATTAGTGCCGGAGAACTCTTCAAGACCGGGGAATCTGCCCGAAATAGCAGCGTTTTCCTTGACAGAAAGGAGTTTTGGTAACCCATTGTCTTGGAAACTTAACGTGATGGAGTTTGCGCCAGGATAATCATTATCAATGGACATCGTGAAGTCCTTGATGCAAACCTGGGAAGGATTGGAAAGCGGATCGTCCAGCGATTGCTTTCTCCTCTTGGCTTCTGAATGTAGCGGAGCAGACGAGTGTCTTCTGGTGCTGCTGGACGCACACATTTTAGACACATCAAAGGAACTCACACCAAGCGACTTGTTCAAGTTAATTTTGGAGAAGATCTCCTCAAAATGCTTGTTGCTTTCCTCAGCATCCTGTTCCAGATCAAATTGAGGTCCGTCACTAATAAGAGCTATGAGAGTACGGTTCTTGGTGGTGTTCTTGATCACCTGGATATGACTGGACACCTGCTTCCGGGATCGGAGCTTACCGGTCTTGGCAAAGATAAAGTCGGAAATTAACTCATTTCTCCCTCGTGCCTTGCCTCCAAGTTTGATCTTGTTGAGCCCATTCTTAGGCACGATCGCTAGTGCCTCTTCAAACGCACTCTGCACGTCTTTGCTCCAGAGGTTTTCTTCTCGACTACCTTCACTGCCCATACTATCGGTAGAGTCTTTTCTCCTCATGGTGCGGTCGTTAGGCGAATCACCAGATTGAGAGTACCCCTTGCTTGAATACACATCATTGGAAAAGGGTAAAAAGCTTTCGGGCATTCCAAACGACGGAGTGCTGGGGTCAAAGGAGAGATCGGACGAAGCCTTGAAGTGGGCTGACAATGGCATTTCCTTGCGGACGCTTTTCTTGGACTCGTGTACCTGGTAAAGCTCCTTGCCGTTCTTATCGATGGCTATATCCACGATCATCGGGAGCGACGTCTTGGTTTTGGAAGAAGTCAGCGACATGGGTGACGGGGGTTGATTGGGGGGTATTCTGTGAAGCTCCTCTATTAATGGGTGTTGCTTGAGATAAGCGCCTCTGTGTGTTCCAGAAGGAGTAGAGGTTTCAGGGCAGTATTCTGAGATCAGAATGATGCAGCGGAGTCGAGGGGGTGTAGCTCAAATAGGTCACCGGAGTGCGGAGCGAAAAGGCTATATTTGTAATTGTCAGGTGTTTCAAATATCCGAAGAGCGTGGAGAGAGGAAGGGCCTGGACTCGAGTCTTAAGGACGCAATATCAAGAAGAAATTTTACCTTTCGAGCAGCTGTTCTCAATAGCCGAGGATGGATACACGGTACCTTTTTTCCGTGATGCGATTCTCAGAACGACAGAGGGAACGGGGCTGAGGATGAGATATGAAGCGGCTAAGTGGTTCACCTAGGAATGTACGGATTATATACTCAGGGGAAGTGGCATAAAGTCCGCCAGCAAGAGGGAATCCGGATTGGGCTGAGCAGGATTAAGCGTACGTGCGACTGAGTAAAGTTCATGCAATGCACTACATACGGCAACAGTCGTGGAGGAAAACTGGTTTATCGGCGTGAATGCACTTGGACTGAGCCCAAAGCGTACCTGCGTCCGCGAATCTCTTTAATCTGTGCAGGTTTATTTCCGATTTGTACATGTGCATAAGCCTCGCTCCTCTTTATTAGCTGAAAAATAATCCGAATCGATTATTCCTGTCATAAAGATCGCTGGATACGTCAATCATACATGATGAAATAACGCGCTCGCTCATGGCTGGAAATTAGAGGCGGATCGCCGTTCAGATTCAAATGTGGTGGTTTCGCTTTCGATGCAAGCTTGGCGCGGATTTAGTGCCGTGCTTATATAGGCGAATCTCGCGTTATTAAGTGTTTCCGCTAAGAGCCAACGCCTGGAACAATGCCTCGGATGACGTCTTTACCATCGCAAAGCTGACGACGAACTCCGAACACGACTAAAAAGTCTTTGCCGTGGTCCATTCTCCTGCAGAAAGTAGATGGTCAAACGCCTGCTACAAGTGTGGATTGAAAACCGATAAATTCCGACCGCACATCGCCAGAGTTTGCATAACATAAGACGAAATGCACTGATTTTTGAGAAAACGGTGGCTTCATCTCCCCAAATAACTGGAGCATGGCGGGGTTCTTCCAAAGCTACAAGTCATGCGCAACGATTTATCTCCTTTATTTTGCGTCTGCACGGTTTTTTGTTTTTGTTCTATCTGCACTCTGACGCTCCTGCCTGCAGGGTTACGGTTAAAGTTGACAATTTTTAAAAGGCACCTCAATAAACGGAATAATCTAGCCCCCTCAAACGGCACGCATGAGGGGCGCACCCGTTCCAGGAAAGAGAATAATCCCGTAACCCTGGTGTAGTTTCATTCACATATTTAACGCAGGGCCCACTTACATCGGGTTTAGCTCCATAATAAAAAAAAATTCTCATGTGGCACAAAAGGTATGTGTTCTTGTTTACTGATCCCATTCCTCGAGCACCGTTGTATGCACATCGCAGCTTCTGGTTAATAGCTATGCTCCCGCACCAAGTATATCGCGTAAAATTTTCTTATTGGCAGCAATCGCCAACGGAGCCTCGTCAACCTCACTCAAATCCTCCTCTTCAAGCACATCCTTCACATTGGTGGCCGATAGCTGCAAGTCTATGCCGTTGACGTCAGTGTACGGGATTTTGCCGTGCATATTTTCCCGGACGTTCTTCAACTCAGGCAAGCCAACGTGGGTCCAGTAGGACAGGGCTCGTAGTACGTCTCTCGTGGCAGTGGGGTTAGATCCTTCAGCGCGCGCAAACGCATCAAAGATTTGCTGGACATTCTTTTCGATGTCATTACCGCTTAGTTTGCATGCGTCTATCTGGGATAAGATATTGGCGATGCCCTTGCTCACCATAGCGCAGGGTCCATCAGTTCTGTTTTGGATCATCTTGTGCATTTTTTGGAGCAGCGCGCGACTCACCACTTGGACCGGCAAGTACGTTATCTCAAGCATCGCAGCCAAGTCTAAGTCGCGAGTCTGGGCAAGTTTCTGGCGCTGCATGGTCAAGAGCGTTAATGCCATGAGCCTCTGGAGGTCCTGCTCGAGGCTGCGTCCGAACGCAAGCTTATTGCGCAAAAGCAAGTGCGCATCGTCTGTCTCGCTGTACGGAGTGTCTGCAGAGCCTCTCGCTAGGCTCGCATAATCGGATAAGCCGGTACGAGCGCTTGTTGAGAGCATTCTAACCAATGGCGCTCCACTCTTGACTTCTCGCTTCAAGCACCAATAGCGGCAAATGGCGGCACTTGCATCTTTCAACCCATCTTGGCTCAGGCGACCTTTTGACGTATCGTCGTCAGTGCGGACACTGAGCCCGGTGGCTGCGCGCCGCAGTCGGTGGCTTCCACTTGCGCCGCTAAACTCGGTGAGTTTGGTTAGTAAGATGTCCACGAAGATTTGGGGCGCAATGGGCGTATTGTTCTCGGTCCTCCACTTTAGATTGTTTTCTCGATTCTGCTGCTTGCGCCTGGTTGCAAGCAAGTCTTTTTTTTGGCTGAGTAATTTGCTGTCTCTGAAGAACAGCCTTGTTTTGTGGATTCCTTGGAGAGCCACTTGTCGGGCTCGCGAGTCTGAAACATGTTTGTCGCAGTAAGATTTGAGAGATGCTTTAGAGGCTATGGCGCCCTGCACGCCTTTCTCCATATTCATGTAGAGACCTGCCCTCTTAGCGCACGTCACGTGATATGCCTGGAAACAGCTCCGGTTAGAACACTGGATACATGCCCCCGTCTTCTGCTTGCAGATGTAACACACCAACTTCCAGCGGTTTCTTGGGATGGCATCTACGCCTTCAATCGGCTCCAAGCATACCGGGTTGGCAAAGTATACCTCGTTGATCCAGAGGGCGCACACCACATGGCTCCATACGCCATTGTCTAACTGTTTGTAGGCTCCAGTCTTGCTGGGACAAAAAGCACACGCCACGCTTGATCCTTTGCTGACCATGCACCTCCGGCAAAACCACTGACCTTCTGGAATGAATGCTATTCCATAACATTCTTGGTGCACGGCTATATTGCACCCATCGCAGAACACTATTGCATTGGAGTTGTCACACTCCAGGTCATTACACACCGCACATCTTTGCTCGGAAATAGACTCTACGCCTCCGGTTCCGTCATCACTTCCGTACTTATCGTAATTGTACTCGAGCGTCAAATCATGGTGTTCCGGTTCTGCCACAGTGGACATGAGCGACTCCAACCGGTACCATTCGTGTTCTAGAGTACTGATCAAAATTTCAAACACCTCCCGAGAAATTATCGCGGAGGGGTTTCTTTCGTTGTACCACTTCAAGTACAACTCGTCCTGTTCATCCATATCATAATTCACATAGCGGTCTGCCGTAGAGTGTGGGGTCCGGATGTAAGTGAGCGGAACACCGACACTTTTTTGCTGCTGGCGGTAGCCGTACTTATGCAAGGGCTTAAAGACTCGGTTTTGGGGCGCCGTTTCCCGAGCTTCGAGCGCCTTTTGCCGTAGCACTGTGTTGTGGATATACCCTTTAGAGGATTGTTTTTGCACTAGAGGCGCCGCCTTGGTCCGAGGAGCCGACTTGTTGTGGCAAACTAAAACCTCCAACCTGCACGAGTCATCAAGATCAGGGTAGAGCTCGGCCAAATCCCGTTCCTCGCGGGGCCGTGTATCCATGGTAGCTATGTATGGGAGGTTCATCGCATTATGGTGCATGGAAAGTGATGGTCGTGCGCATAGTAAACTTGCGCGTATCTACGCGCCCCGCACCGTACTTGTCCACCGCATTGTCAGATCCACCGCTGACTGCCGGTAAGCCAAGACTCCGTGTTTTGACTCCACATCTGAATCTCGCAGTGTTTAGAGGCTGTCAATTTAAACAGGTGTATAAATATCACGACACCCCAGCTCAAACACAACGCTTTATCAATATGTCAAATATATCCAATTACTCCCAATCTTTCCTTATTGCACCAATTGCTGCTTAGAAAACATGGACATTTTTTTTTTTTGTTCTGCTGCTCCTGGCATTACTTTCTTAGTCACTGTCTCTTGAAGACGGAAGTGGTGAGCACTGCAGAGCTTTTTAACCCTGGTGGAAGACCCTGTGCCGGAATCTGCTCTGCTGCGCACTCTCGAGAAAGACATCTAAGTTGGATTAGTAGACCTTTTTTCGTAGTAAAAGTTTATTTAATGGTCTTAGTATATACCCTGAGTCAGTGTGGACATCCTCATGATCTTTGTAAGTTTACCAGATTAAATCCCATCAAGTTGGGGTACCTTGTAGTGCACACTTCTCTCAGCGAGTGCCCCACAGATGCAGTACCTGTAGAATGCATACCCCAATAGCAAAGATAATCTCTCATACCGACTACTCTATACTCAAGCAGCACTCTAGCTTTTTTTCTTCTTTTACACAATGGGCAACAACACTTCGTCCACAAGAAAACTATCAGCCTCCCACAGGCACGCCGCGCCATTCCGCAAATCACACCAATCCCAAAATAATTACCAGAATTTGGAGGAGGAGTTCAGTGACTTAATCTTACATGAGGTGAAGCGCCAGAAGGAGAAAATTGGGAGCTCGGGCCCCCACAATGACGTCTACACTACCGCAAACACCCTGTTAAATGACCAGGAACCTTCTAGGAGCAACAATTTCACGGACGACTTAATCGAGGATGAATTCAACGAGCTAAATCAGGGAATCATGGATAGTGAAGAAGTCACTCGTAATATTTTACCCGATACTGGGTCCGACGAAGAAAACGCTATGCAAATCGATGAAAATACTGCTGCGGGCAGCAGCGTATCGCCCCCGGCGGAAGACGGAATCTCCAAGGTTGATTTCACTCAGATCCTGCAACCAGCCGTGGCCCGGAAGCCCCCTCTTTCGGCCCAGAACTCCAACTACAGTGGAAACACGGCCACCAATAATGCTGGGGGTCAATCAAAATCCAGCAATGAGTTGGTATCGGTGAAGATCAAGTGGGTCAACTACTCACGCGAGGCCATCACCAAGGTGGCCGTCATTGGGTCGTTTTCCAGCTGGCGAGATGTTATCAAGTTAAAGCCGTCTCAGAGTAGCCAGAATGAGTACTCCACCACGGTGAAGTTGCCATTGGGCGTCCATAAATTGCTCTATGTGGTGAACAACGAGTATAGAGTTTCGGAGCTGTTACCAACGGCTACGGACCAAGAGGGTATCTTGTTCAACTGGTTCGAGGTTTTGGACCCCCATCATCTCTTTAACAAGTCCATGAGTCAGAACACTTTGTCCAACCAGGATGTCAATATCGTGCAAAGTGCAGGTGAGCACAATGCCACCCAAATCCAGCAAAAGTCTAACAGCTACTTGGCGAAAGAGTCACTCAGAGAGAAGGGCCTGAAGCATGAGCACGTTGAATACCTGGATCCGTTGCCTCCGCCTCCCATCATGTCTGGTCAAACCTCACATGATCACTCGTTCACCTCACTAACAGAAGAAGATGAGTACAAGGAGCCCGCATTGGAATACTCTTCTGAGATTCCAGAAATGCTTGTGGACTACAATTACTTCAAGCGTAACTCCTCAGACTACGAGCTCCCTGAACCTCCTCATCTTCCAGCACATTTGAACAATGTTTTGCTCAACAAAATGTCGGGCCAGCAACAACAAAACCACTCTACAAATATTCCCCAGATTGGTGGCGACCCGGGCTTCATGAAACGGCCTGCTTTACGTCGTGCCGATAGCTCATACTATGCGTCTAATAAAGAGGCATACCACCGGTCGATCCCCAATCACGTGATCCTCAACCACTTGATGACCACCTCCATTCGAAATGATGTTCTCACAGTGGCGTGTATCACCAGGTACTCGGGGAAGTTCGTGACCCAAATTATGCATTCCCCTGCTGATGCTGTTCCAGACAAGGCCTAGAGTCACTCGCGTTTCATATTTGTTACATGTGCTGCGGTTGTGCATACAACGCGGCTACCCACATCAGAGCTTTCAAAGTCACTGGCCACAAAGTTATACTTGTTAGGCATGGCGTGGGATAAACTAATACAGCTTTTAAATAAGGCAGGAGATCTGATGAAAAGCCCCAAAGGCATTGAAGTCATCGACGATGACTTCGACCACGAGGAAAAGCGGTACAGGGCCATGGAATCAGTGATCTTGAGGCTAGATAAGGAGATGAAGTATTACTTGGAGTCGCTCAAGCTTTTGGCCACCGTGCAAGAAAACATGTCGCTGATTCTCGCTGGTTTCCATGGGACCCAGAAAAATACCGTCGCCCGGCTATACCATACGTCCATGGAGGATTTGAGCAAGTTGACCATAAACGACTTGGAGGACCCATACTTCCAAACAGTCTTGGGGCCATTGGAGAAGTTCAACTCTTATTGTATGCGTTTGAATCAGGCCATAAAAAAAAGATACTGGAAGAAGGCGGATTTAGAGGCAATATTGCACAAACGCAAGGAATTGGAGGAGTTTCCCAGCGACGATCCTTCGTACCAGCTTGACTTGGCAGATATTGAGGCGGAATTGGAAGAGCGCAGAAAGAGCTACGAGTATTTCAACGAACGGCTAAAAACCGAGCTTCCCAAGTTGGTGGATATGCGTATTCCGTACTTGAACCCGCTGTTTGAAGCATTTGTCAAGGTCCAGCTCCGGTTTTTCAATGAGAACTTCCACAAAATAAGCGAAGTGCAGGGTCTTTTGACCGAGGACTCGCGGCAATTGTTCATTGATGGAGCGTACGAAGAAAAGATGGACGCCATTCTCAGCCAAATCAACCAACTCACCATCACTCTTTAAATGGAAGCAGCAAAATAATAAGAGAAGAAAACCATCTACATGTTGCGGGTGAAATACCCCTAACTCTTCAATTTGGCGTGTTCGTAGTGGCTCGTAACCTTGTAGTTATAAATGTCACTGGTGTTTATGCGCTTGGCCTCTCTCATCTAACAATCAGTTTAGCTCAATGCGATCGAGGTACCACTAGCTTTTTTTGGCGCTCGATGCACTCCGCGCCCTCGCCCAAGAACTGGCCCCAGGCACCGAGATTACCCATCCCATCATGCTCCGAAAGCGTCTCTCTAGGTGGGCGTCCAAGAGCGACGAGGAGCAGCCGTTGTGTGCATTCTCAGAAAACTTCTGGATATACTACATCGAGTGCCTCGACCAACCTGTCCATGGAGAGTTTGGCGATATCCTACCTCCCAACACCAAGAAATACAACGCCAGTTCCTCTGCGGTTGCCCAAGTCAAGGAGTTCTTCGGGTCTGAGTTGCCTATGCCGTCTAATTCCCAGATCATAGCGCTGCTAAAATCGCCGTTTACTCAGGGTGATATCATTAAGACATTTCATTTGATCCGCTTTTTCCAGGTCAGTGAGTGTGGCTACTTCATCACCAACGATGGGTTTGAGCGGAGTGGCGCTCCTATCAATCTACAGGCTGCCGAAAATTGGGAGCATGTGGTGTGTTATCTTGATGCACTTCTTTTTGCCATGTTCGCCAACTTGGAGAGTTTCGAGCCCATTCTTTTCGTCTCCAATCAGCATCCAAACCCGCTCATAACTCAACTCCTGGGGTTGTTGCGCGTGCACGTGAACCTCTTGCGACTGGGGAATCTTATTACCACAGATATCACCAGAAAAATCTGTGAATGTCTCTGCAAGCTTGGTTTTAAAGAGGCCTTGAGCCACAGGCAACAGGACTGTGCGCCGCTCTTTGAATTTTTGACCGAGACTTTATCGATGCCGTTGCTTACTTTCCGGGTCCAGATCCAGCATTCCGGCAAACACGATGAAGACGATATGAAATACCTGAAGGAAAGAATTCTTTTCGTTTCGATTCCAGAAGATGATGGTGATCCCGAGGACGATACCATTCTTCTAGAAGAGTGCCTAGAGCACTATTTTAACAACTCCATCTCTGTGAAGCGTGAGCTCCAGAGAAGAGCCACTTTGGAGGACCTGTACGATACCAATGAAGATCCTTTGCCAAGCGATACTAACCCATCTAAACCAGAGTCTTCCTATGTTGTACGCTCCAGCAGCTCTCTAGCAATGAACAAGGATCCGGTTTCAGGAAACCCCGGTGCAGGAACAACAAATTCGCCATCTGGTCTACCACAGGCACGGACTCGCTCTTCAACATTATCCTTCTGGTCGATTTCCAGTAAGGAATCGAAACCACGTGAGGTGATACTCCCAGCGTGGATGTTGTTGCGTCTCTTGCCCTTCTACACTGACGACAACGATACAACCAAAAGCAATGAGAGTATCGCCAGAAATACCCATGAGTTCGCAAACCGCCGGCCGGTGTTGCCTATATGCTTGAAGCGTTACTCATTCTCCACGGGCAAAACCCACGGAGAGCGGTCTCTGAAAAGAATTATCATCCCACCGGTGATTGACTTGCCTGCCTTTGTAGCTGATTGTGGCCCTCCACAACTGGCACCGACGCAGAACTTCAAGTTGATCCTTGAGAGTGCCATCTGTCACCGTGGAAAATCCATTGAGTCCGGTCACTTTGTCTCGGTGGTTCGGAAAAATACCCACATCGAGAACGAAACTCTAGAAGAGTCGTTGGATGCCTGCTGGTATCTATACGATGACTTGAAGGCCACAAGGGTGGTGACTAAAAAGTTCAAGGATATCTTTGAGACAGAATGGCCATACATGTTATTCTATAGACTAGTTGCCTTTGATGGCATGAGCCAAGGTAATAGTTCTCTGCTGTCTGTGGACTTGAATAAAAACACTGTGGTGGCCCCAAGGGGGCATAAGCCCAGATATTGGGCAGAAGAACAACTCTCGCCAATACTTTCTTCAGCAGAAGACTTCGAGAGTGATTCTCCGAAATCACTTATTTCCCCAAAAATAGCACCTAGATTCGCTAGGGAGTCTATGGACGCAAGTGTGCCTATACCCCAGATTGCCCCCAACAGCTCAAATTTTGTTGATATACGAAAGCGGTACTTGTGGTATATCACCGACAAAGATAAGAACTACTATAAAGAGTCTGCATCGGTGTCTAAGAAAGGGAGCCGCAACATGAGTATCAGTTTCACCCCACAATTCCGGAGAAACAGTCAATGGAGCGAATCGTCCAATATAAGTGCGCTAACGCTTGAAGGGGGCACATCCATTGGTAGTAAGTACCGACTTGACGCAGATGATCTCAAAGAAAGTTTAGAGAAGATGGCGATCAAGACACAGGATGCTCTGGATAGTGAAAACCTGCGTGATAGCAAATTGTCAAAGTCCCAAGAAAAGGAGAACGGTGACCATCATAAAGACGACGAGCCAAAAGAGCGGCAGAAGCATCATATCCACCACATTTTCAGCCACGAGAAAGACCGCCCGCCCTCGTTGACTAAGAGTCACGTGAAGAAAAAGAGGTCCGACTACAAAAAAGACAAATGTGTCATTGTATGAGCATTAAGATAGACTCTGAATGGACTTTATTCATAATATACGATTTGTCCGCTCTTGCCTGCAGCAGCAATGACATTGGGCCAGAGCGGATGGGCAGCCAAGCATGAGATGATTTTGTCTTGTGCCTTTAGCTTTCTCAAAAGCCGAGTGGATTTCCATGACCATATGAAGACATTCCCACCCAAATCACCGCTCATGATGTACTCGCCATCGCATGAGAAGCATATGCTCACACCATATCCAGTGACGCTATGACCTTCAAACGATTTTGTTTTGATGCTACGGAAATTGCGGTTGTTCTGGAAGATATGGATTTTGTTTTCCATTGACTGTAGAGCAATGAAGCTCTCTTTGGGATGTTTGCATGCACGTGGCATGGAATGCTGGGAGGGATCGGCGATGATCTTGGAAGGAATATTCACGTGCCATTTCCAAAACCGGATACTTCTATCATCAGACGTGGACATGAATACCTTGTCACTCACCTCCGTGAGAGAATTAATAGCGCCCAAGTGGTGATCATATACCTGTACCAAATGACTGGGTTCGTCAAGAGAATAATGCTCGATCTTATGATTGGCTAGTCCTACTAGAAACTCTTGATTATTGTTGCTGTTGAATGAAAGACAATTTGGCGTGGCCAGAAACTGGAAAGTCCGGAGGCTCTGCCCTGTTTCTGTATCCCAGAGAAGCACTTTTTTATCATAAGAACAGCTGAGGAACCTTTTTCCCGTAGAATCAAAAACAATATCCTTGACTGCCTCGGTATGTCCAAAGTATCCTCGAACCTCAGCTGACGAGTGTAGATCCCAGAGGAAGATTCTGCAGTCGTTACCACAAGATAAGAGAAGGTGACCTGAATTGGGGAAGAAGCGGAGCTGTGTTATACCACCCAGATGACCCTTCAAAACTTTTTTAATCTCTGATGCAACCTTAAAGTCTCCAGCTTTTTTCAAGTACTCACTTCGAGGCGTCATGAAGTTTTCTTGTGTATAGAGCTCAGTGGTAGTGTGCACATTACTAGGAGGGTGTTCTGATTCCGAATCTGAGGAGGATTCCGGTTCCTCACAGTAGCTTTGTTCCGAACTGCTATCTGCCCAAGGCCCACTGAACTCAATACTTTCTGGATTCATCTTCTGTGCCTTTCTCCTTTTCCTCTCCGCTTTCGGTGATCTATGTCTGGTTCGCTTAGAGTCAGCCCGAGCAGAACCCAATTCCAGATCTGGTAGTGAATTCTTTACAGACTCCATATTGGAGCTCCCTTCATTCCGAGCTCTTTTAGATATATCAGCATCATCATCACTCAGGACGGAGACATCAGAATCGTAGCCCTGGAGGTTCATGCGATGTGACGTACCCAAGTGAGGTTCGCGATGCCATCGAAAATTGACCGTTCTCGACTGTAGCCACTA
Source organism: Metschnikowia lochheadii (assembly GCA_002370915.1). Lineage (NCBI taxonomy): Eukaryota > Fungi > Ascomycota > Pichiomycetes > Serinales > Metschnikowiaceae > Metschnikowia > Metschnikowia lochheadii. Next base: position 137,451 of record NLAW01001884.1, on the reverse strand, counting down.
CATCATACACCATAATGGGAAAAAGAAAAGTTGAAATCGACGACTCTGATATTGATCTTAGTTCGACAGACGAATCTGATGTTGAGACCAGTGCTCAGAACCAAGAAGCAGAGGAAATGGTGGATGTGGATTTCGACTACTTCGACCTTGATCCTGAAGTGGACTTCCATGCTACAAAGACTTTTCTTCGCCAGCTCTTTGGAGATGATGCTAATAAGTTCGACATCTCGGGCTTGGCAGACTTGGTGTTGACGGAAAATTTGGTGGGCACTACAATTAAAACTGACGGCAAAGAGAGTGATCCTTTTGCCTTGCTTAGTGTCATCAATGCCACTGCCAATGCCGACAAGCCTGCCGTGAGTGGACTTGTAGACTATATCCTTGAGAAGACGACGCCAAATGCAGAGTTTAACATGATTTTGAAGAAATTACTTAGGCCAGGAAAAAGCACCAAGGACCAGTCCAAGCAGTTCAAGGTGGGTTTGGTGATCAGTGAGCGCATGATCAACATGCCTGTGGAGGTGGTCCCTCCCATGTACAAGATGTTGTTGGAGGAGATTGAGAAATCGGAAGATGCCCACGAAAAGTATGAGTTTGATTACTTCTTGGTGGTGTCCAAGATCTTCAAGTTGGTGGATGCTACGATCAAAGACGATGATGACGAGCAGAAGTCCAAGAAGAAAAAGGCAGACAAGTTCCAGGAAGAGTTCGATTACTTCCACTACGAGGACATCATCCTTGAGGAAAATGCCAAGTATCACGGTCGTTACGAGTACACGGACAAGCTCCAGGAGACGGATTCCAGAAGAGTGTTCACGGAGTACGGTATAGATCCCAGACTAAGTCTCTTGTTATTGGACAAGGCAGGCTTGCAGAAGTCGGTGCCAGAAATGGCCGAGAAATTCCCTCCCTTCTGAGTATTGTAGATGCGAAGAGTTCGAAGATCAAGACCAAAAAGTACATACAGACCAAAAATACACACAAGATTAAATAAAAAAAAGTTCTTTGTTGTTTCAAGGATGAATTATGAGCCTTGTGAGACTATACGCTTGTGTTAAATTCTATACGAATTGAATCTGATTTTTGTAGCCCAAAAGAGTGTTCATTTTAATGTACTCAATGCTAAGTCTCATCAGATTTCTGCATGTTGCAGCCCAAATTATAAAAAGAGTGTAAATGAAGGTAATACATTTCACAAGTCAACAAATAAAAAAGCTACATTTTTTAATCTCAGCCCTCCTGAAATACCACTTTCTCCATAAGAGCTATCTCAATTAAACTTCTTGGACATTTAATTTTTTATTTATCCAAACATCAGTATTTTGTAGTATATCTTCCCATTGGTGTTCTCAGCAGGAAAACCCGACTCGCGCGACCACTGGGCGTGCACATAGTGTAGGAAAAATTTGTTCAAATACACCCTTCAGGAAATCCACCTCTAACTATCACGCCAAAATGCCCCCTCCTCATAAGAACCAGGCGCTCCGCCCAGAAAACGTCTTGAAGCGTGCTGTTGATCTCATTGCTGTCGGTGAGAAAGAAGCTGCTCTCGAGACTCTTTATGATTTGATCATATCCAAGAGAACTCGTCACTTGCCAGTGGAGGAGTTGGAACCCATTGGATTGTTGCTCATTGAGTTGGCTGTTGATTTGAGAAAAGGAAAGTTGGCCAAGGATGCTTTGCACCAATACAAGAAGAATGTTCAATCGTCCGAGAACGGATTGGAGTCCGTGCAAGTTATTGTCCGCAAGTTCACTACATTGGCCGAGAAGAAGTTGAACGAGGCCCAAGCCAAGGCCGACATTCAGATCGACCAAAACGTCGAGGAGGACTTGGAGAACAACCAGACCCCCGAGACCATCTTGCTTTCCACCGTGTCTAACACCGACTCTGCTGACAGAACCGAGAGAGAGTTGGTTACCCCATGGCTTAGATTCTTGTGGGAGGCCTTGAGAGCTGTCTTGGATATCTTGAGAAACAACTCCAAGATGGAGGTCACTTACTCTGCCATTGTCAACCAGGCCTTCCAATTCTGCTTGAAGTTCAACAGAAAGGCTGAATTTAGAAGATTGTGTGAGCTTTTGAGAGTACACATGCAATCTGTCACCACACAAGTGCAAACCAAGACTCCTGTGTCCAATGCTAATGCTATTGACTTGTCTGATGCTGAGACTGTTCAGCGTTACTTGGAGCAGCGTTTCTCGCAGTTGAACATCTCCGTTAAGTTGGAGTTGTGGCAAGAATCTTTCCGCTCGGTTGACGATGTTCATGCTTTGATTACGGCTTCCAAGAAGGCCCCTAAGCCTGTCATGATGGTCAACTACTACGAGAACTTGGCTAGAATCTTCGCTGTTTCTGAGAACAACCCATTGTACCATGCCGCTGCATGGAACAAGTTCTTTAACTTGTTCTCGCAGTCGCCTAATGCTACCGATGAGCAGTTGAAGCGTTACGCCTCGGTCCTTGTTTTGTCTACTTTGGCCATTCCTACTAAATCTTTGAACATCAACGAGACTATTGTTGACGACCAGAAGTCTAAGAACACCAAGTTGAGTGCTTTGTTGAACTTGAACCAAGTTCCAACCAGAGAGTCTTTGATTTCTTCTATCGTCAACAAGTCTATCTTGAGATTCGTCGACCCTGCTATCAAGGAATTGTTTGAGATCATGAGTGACACCGAATTCCACCCATTGACCATCAAGGACAGAGTCGCTGTTGTTTTCAAGGCAATCCAAGATGACAGTGAGTACAAGAAGTACATTCCTACTTTGACTGAGGTTGTCTTGATCAGATCTTTCCAACAAGTGTCTCAAATCTACGAGGCTGTCAAGTTTGACTTTTTGATTTCTTTGGGTCAAATCGAAGGTACCGAGTACACCTTGTCTCCATTAGAGGTCGAGGACTTGATTGTCAACGCCATCAAGAAGGGACATTTGTCTATGACTATTGACCACGAGACTCTGGTTGTTACGTTTAAATCGAACCCATTCGAGGACTCTTTCACCGACTCCTTGTCTTCGAAGTTGCAAGCTTCCCCAGCCGAATTGGTCAGATCTCAATTGTCCAAGTTAGCCTCCACCTTAGCAACCACCTACAAGGTCACTGACCCACAAGCCAGCGCTCGCAGAAAGCACATTCGTGACAGTGCCTTCCAAAACGCTCTTGCCGACTTTAAGAGAGAGCAAGAAGAGCTTGTTGAGCGTGTCGCAGTGTTGAAGGAGCGTAAAAACATCGAGGAACAACTCAAGCGTGAGCAGGAAGAGCGTGCTGCCAAGGAAAGACAAGAAAAGTTGATTGCTGAGCAGAAGGCCGAAGCCGAGAGATTGGCTGCAGAAGAGGAGAGAAAAACTCAAGAGAGAATTGCCAGAGACAAAAAAGCAATCCTCGACAATGACAAGAGAAGAATTGCAGAAGAGATTAACGCTAAGGGTATTATTGAGATTGACATGAGCAACTTAGATGAGTTGGACACTGACAAATTGCACAGCATGCAAATTGAACAGTTGAACAAGGACAGAAAGGCCTTGGAAGAGAGAATGACTGTTGTTTTCAAGAATGCCGACCATCTTGAGAGAGCTAGAAGAAAGTACGAATTGAAGCATTTGGAGAAGGATGCAGAGGAGCAGAAGGATAGAGATGTTGCTGCTTACGAGGAATTGAAGGTCGCCAAGATCCAAAAAGCAAAGAAGGACTTCGAGACCGCCACCGAAAACAAGAAGCGTTTGGCTCGTGTTCTTCCAGACTACGAGTCGTTCAAGAAGGCCATCGACAAGCAAAATGCATCCAAGATTGCTGAGATGAAAGCAAAGGCCAAGAAAGCCTTTGAAGAAGCCAAGGCAGCCCGTATCGAGCAAATTAAGCAACAACGTGTTGAAGAGTTGAGAAACCAACGCGAGAAGGAACGGATTCTTGCCGAAGATGCTGCACGTAAGAAGGCTAGAGAAGAAGAAATGCTCAAATTTAAGGAGGAGATGAGACTTCAAAAGGAGAAGGACGAGGAGTTGGCCAAGAGAAGAGCTCAAATGGAAGAGGAGCTTGCCAAGAGAAAAGCAGGAGCAGCTCCAGCAGGAGGTGCTTACAGACCGCCAGTGAACAGAGCACCAGTCAACTCTGCCCCAGCTCCATCTACACCAGCTCCATCTGCATCTGATGCGCCAAAGACTGAGATGACTTTCGCCGAGAAGATGAGATTGAAGAGATTAGGCAAACTTTCATAGTTATAGGTATAAATCCATATCCCCACAGTACAGGAACGTAAGCGTAGCGCTTAGTTGAGGTAGACAATGCATGAGTGCCCCACGAACGACCCCACGCGAATATTTCACCACCTCTCTTCCCCAAGTATTGCAAGCACAATGATCACAATCATTGGATCCTTAAACTACGATTTGGTAACGTTTACCCCCAAAGTCCCTGATGCAGGTGAGACTTTCCAAGCTACGTCTTTTGAAAATCATTTGGGCGGAAAGGGTTTAAACGAAGCACTTGCCTGCGCCAGGTTGTCTGTAAGTGGCAGTACAAAAGTCAGAATGATTGGCAATATTGGTTCTGACTCGTTCGGAAAGGAATTGAAGCAAGCCCTCATTGATGCCAAAGTTGATACTACTCATGTCAAAACCATTGAGAACCAGACCTCTGGGGTTGCTATTATTCTAGTGGAGGAATCTGGCGAGAATCGAATTTTAATTACTGCTGGAGCAAATGGCGATTTAAAGCCCACAAGCGAAGACTTTGAGAGTTATTTTGCCAATTCTGAAGCAGGGGATTACGTGGTTTTGCAGAATGAGTTTCCTGCTGTTATTGATAGCATCGAGTGGATCAAGAGTAACAGAAAGGAAGTGAACATCGCCTACAACCCTTCGCCATTCAACGAAGCGTATGTCACACCATCAATTTTGAGTAAAATTGATTTCCTCATTGTTAACGAAGGGGAGGCATTGGATGTTGCCCAGAGCATTCTCTCAAAAGACAAGATCAAGGGCTTCAACCAATCCATTGAAGAAGACAAGGTCAAAGGATTCGGAGAACTAGCCACGAAGCTTCAAGGCATGATAAACCAAGACAATGTCAGTACAATTGTGGTCACCATGGGCTCTTTGGGTAGTGTGTTTGCTAGTAAAGGAGAGCAGCCAGTTTTTATCAAATCTCAAAAGGTGGAGAAAGTCATTGATACAACAGGTGCTGGTGATACTTTCTTCGGAGGTGTAATTCTGCAGCTTTCACAAGGCTTCTCCTTAAAGCAGGCAGTGGAGTTTGCAACAGCTGCTAGTGGTTTGGCCATCCAGACCAAAGGTGCTGCTGAAGGGATACCCTTTTACAAAGACGTTGCCAAAAAAGTAAATAATTAAGAATATACAGGTTTTATACTAAAACCATCTACTGTATCTATCTATCACAATGACTGATCACAATCTCTTGCGAAGGCCTTCCACATCAGGGGAAGAAGACTTGCCAGAGGCATGGACATATTCGTTGACCTGGGCAGCAACACCACCGGAGACAGACAAAACCCTCTTGGACTTTCTGGTTGGCTTTCTCTTGTAAATCTCAATGTAGAAAGCAATAAACAAGACAAGGTAGGAGGACAAGATGCTGCAGCCAGAGTATGCGGCAAGCATGGTGCCCGCACAGTCCCCACAGAAAGGCAAAGTACCGATCAAAGAGGGGAAATGGGTGAAAAGAATCTTTTGGTAAGTGGCAAAGTAAACGAAGCCCAAGTCCAAAATGAACTGGATGATTTGGAACCGTGTAACCCACTCTTTCCACCAAACTCTAATACCTCTGGCAGCCAAAAAGTAGTACCAGTACATGACCACGTGCACGGTCAAGTTCAAGGAGATAGGGACCCAAGAAATAGGCGTCAATCCAATCAACTGCGTGTAACACAACAAAGCAGTAGCACCGTGGTGGTAGGTGTGGAGGAAAGTGAGCTTCTTTTGCTTTACCACCAAGAAAATGGTGTCTAAGAACTCCCAGAATTTCACCAAGTAGTTCAAGTAGTACAAGGTGACCAACTTTTGAGTCCATGCAACTGGGTTACAGATGGCATAAAAGATTCCGTTGTTGGCGATGATAGGAATCAACTCTTCCAACATCAACACAAGCAAGGTGAGCGACACAGTGGTAAGAAGGAAGTTGTGCACCTGGAACAAGCCGTTCAAGACAAGTGGCTTGAGCTTGAACTTCTTGAAAATGAAATCTCCACCGAACACAAGCGTGTAGTAGACGGCAATAGCACTGGCTATAACAGGGAAGGTGGAGAAGGCAGTTTCATGGGGAATGAACTTGAACTCAGAAGGGACAAAAGAGCCCGATGTAGCCTTGGAGACCAAAGAGTCAAATAGAGGCCATAACTCCACCAAAAACGGCGTTTCCACTGAGTACTTTGGAAGAAACAGCATCGGTGTCTTTTGTTAGCGAGTCAGAGGACAGAAAATTTCGAGGAGTAAGAAAGCATATGAAGACGCGCGTGCATACAATCGTGCATTAGCTATGCTGAGGCACAAGTTCGCCTTAGCCGAGAGAGTAGGTTGGTGGAGGCTCCAGGCAGGTCAGCATAATACGTAATTTTTTAACCCAAAAAAGTAAAAAAGGCAAATTCGAAACTAAATTTTAAATACCTTATTAAATGCAAGTAGCCAATAATTAAGCTTCGGTATGTCTGTTTACATTGCGCATCACGAGTATTATCGCATCTCATATGAGGTGGCGCGCAGAACAAGCAGCAGAGTATGGAGAAGACGACGCAGTAGCCGAATGTCTCTTGTGCCACTTCCTCCAACACTCATTCCATTCTTGGAGCCATACTTGCCGGTAAAACGAGAAGGAAGGCCTTTTGTCACACTCACATGGGCACAGTCGCTTGACCTGCGTATAGCCAGCCGGCCAGGCGTGCAAACCAAGATCTCTCATGTGGAGACGAAGACCATGACCCACTATATCCGGGCCTATCATGATGCCATCCTCGTGGGTGTTGGAACGGTGTTAGCGGATGACCCGAAGCTCAATTGCAGGTATGGAAATTTCTCAAAAATTAGGCCCGTCATTATAGATCCGAAAGGCAAATGGGTATACTCCACATCTACGCTTTGTCGCATCCGCAGCGACCACCAGGGCCTAGCGCCTTTTATTGTGATTGGCTCTGATGTCAAGCCGACCAATGAAGAAATCAGTCTTCTAGCTGCACACGATGGAGCATTTCTCAAGGTGGAATTTGGTGAAGACCGAGTATCGAACTGGCCTTCTATACTCGACCTTCTCACCAAGTTCAACATATCTTCCGTCATGGTGGAAGGAGGATCGGTGGTCATCAATGACTTGCTCCAGACTACGGTGGTGGACTCAGTGATTATAACCATAGGTCCTGTTTTCTTGGGAAAGGATGGAACCCAGGTGAGTCCCAACTCGGAAACCAACCTAGCTGACGTCACGTGGTGGAAGGGCCAAACAGACACTGTATTAGCCGGACGATTAAAACATGAACAAGTAGAAAAAAAATAAAGAAACTCTACGATATGGTCCGAACCTTTTGTCTCTTATTATACATACCGGTCTACAAGCAAATTCTGTAAGATGCATAACGACCGGAGGTTTCCGATCTTCTGATGATCTTCACCACATCACCTCTTTTCAAACCCAAGTAACGAGCAACAGGATCTTCTCTTTGTATTCTGGGCAACTGCGACTCCTTCAATCTGTATCTGTCCAACAATTCCTTCTTCTCGTCTCGCGATAACCGGATGTGCTTGGGCACCAACTCGTGGTGTGTGATATTGACAATCAAGTCACTCTCTTGGAAAACCTCGATTGTGGCTGGCGAAACTGTGGGGATCAACTTATTGGCACTAGGTGTGATGGACGTTTGGTAGATGAAAATACCTGTGCTGAAGTTCTTTTCACTGATATGAATACAGAAATTTCTCATGGTCTTGATACCAACGGAAGCCTCGTCACAGAATTCTACCCATAAAGAGCCCATATCAGGAAACTTTTCGGCGGCCTCAGGGGTGGGTTGTGCTTGGAAACACATCAACTTTCTCTGTGCTTCTCCCATGGGGCAGATCTTGGCTCTGAACTCCTCCAATGACATATTGATCTCCTCATCGGTAATAAAGTAGCCTTTGTCTCTGACCATCTCCTTGACGGTCTTGAAGGTTCTCCATAAACGAGATGTGGCTCTTTCAGCGTCTTCCATCTTTTGTTCGTCACCTAAGGTCTAGTGAGATTTGCTTCTTCCGCATCTCAAATTTTTTTTGTGCTCGGCACACCTGCATGGTGTAGCCTACTCTGTTGAACATACGTCTATACCATCTATTTAGTTGTCCTCATCAAACTTGCGATGGAAACGTAACTCAATATCTGAATTCAATTTCCAGATAGTGGTTTTGATTGTTTGTAGTGTCATGGACGCATCGAGCTGCTTGCCTTTGCAAGAGAGCACCAACCATTCGGATGGTGGTAGTTTTGCTTTCATTTCGCTGGTTCTCGATTCAAACTTTTCCGTCAAGTATTGCAAAATCTTGCTTACTCGTAGCATGCTGTGCGAGGTAAGCTTGATCGAGCTCTCCAACATTGGCAATTTCTTGATTTTCTTCTGGGACTTATTACCAATTTTTTTGTTTGGAGGTAGTTGTTCGTAATCCACTTCAAGTAACTGGAAGGTTATTTTCGGCAGTTCCTTTATCGAAAACCTGTTGTAAAGGACCAAGGCTCCGATCCATTTAGGGAGAGTCAACCGCAACTGGTCCACCAAGTAATTCTTACTCACTCTTAAATCCTTGAGGCCAAATATCTCTTCCAAATGAAAGCTGATCAAGTCTCTATAATTCCCAAGATCTGGCGAACTTTCATATATGATTATGAGAAGATCTCTGGGAAACATGCTTTCTGGAATGATTGGCCGGTATTCTGTATCGTTTTCATCTCTGAAACAAACATAAGGCCTGAGACGGGATTCCACATTCTTCTTAGCCCCCAAAACAGAATACTTTTCCTGATAGAATTTCTCATTGAAAGATAACATTTTCGAAATGGAGTTTTCAGGAATCGAATTAGGCGACTCCACCGAAGTCTGAGAGTCGGATTCGACATCGTTTACGCTGCTAGAGTCAGGTGTACCTTTGGCTTGGGGTAAACTGATCCTCGATGACTTTCGCGAGAACAACCTTTTTCTTATATTGGTGTCCCCTTCTGTATCACTGTTGTTTTGGGAAACTTTTGATTTTGATTTCGATGCCTTAATTTTGTCTCGAAGCTGTTCGTCCGCTCTCCATTCATAAAGACAATATTCCTGAAGTATGGAGTTCATGAATATTCTGGAAATCCAAAACCGTTCGTCCATACTCACCTTGGCGTTTGTGGAGCAAACCGATTGCAATTTGGGGTAATTTTTAGCAAGTTCATCGTAGTAGATTTCAACATTATTAAATGAGGTCTCATTCAATGTCACGAACAACTTTCCTGACTTGATATCAACATCACACCAATTGCTCAAAATTTCCACTGTCTGATTGTTTTCAAAATAGTTGTCCATGTCCTCTGTGCGACTTTTAATCTCGCTATCAAGAAGTCTTGTCTCTTTGTTTGATAGCAGAATTTCAAACTGCTTACAAATGAAGATATCCCAAACTTTAATATCACCGTTTGAGTATAATGTTATGACTTGCCGCTTGTTATTGAACATTCTTTTCGCAATTATCGACTTGGGGTAGACTTGAAAGACTTGGAATGCGGCCCTGTTGAAAGGGATAGACACAATTTGACTTGAGGGAATAGGATAAAGTAGCATTTCAATGGGCGTTTCATCAACATGTGCATCGCATTCAGAGCTGCTTGCCAACTCTGTAACACAATCCTTGTAAGCATTAACAAATTCGGATGAAGGCCCTCCGTTGATACTGAGAAACATGGATGTTTGTTGAATATCGGTGTCCAACTCTTTATCATGGTCAATAGGAACACTGGAATAAGTGGATTGTCGTTCCATAGCATGAGTGTCCATCGAGAGATGACTCACTATGTCATAGAAATCTGAGTTTAAATCTGATTGATCTGCAAGTGTCCCATCGAGAGCATCGCTCATGTTCTCCTCATTATGTCTCTCAATTGTTTCAGTAATGTCAACGCAATTGCGGAGATATTGGAATTCAGCCAAGTTTGAAGTGTCCGGCACATGGAATCTTTTCAAGGAATCGTAAGTAGATGCAAAAATAGATGATTCGTTTTCAACACAGAGAGAAATAATGGGAGATTCTGTCTTGGCAACCAAAGTACAAATTCCAATACGTTCATCAATGAATGCAGCATCTGAGCTAGAGAATGTGTGGCCACGATAGTGGTCAAGTTGGTTTTCTCCAGAAAACGCAGAAAGGTAGCTGAGATCGGTTTTCACGATGTTTCCAGCCCTATCACCAGAGTAGAATTCCTTGAAATCAGGCATGCAGGTAGATTCAGACTGATGGCCAGGATCCGAAGATGCCTTAGTACACAAGCTCCACACAGCATCATCATGGAACTCCAAATTTTTATAAACATTAAAGTTCCGCATATCCCAGAGCTTGATGGTAGTATCTGAAGAGCCACTTAAAATGCTGTTGGAGTTCATTAAAAGACATCTGACATTATCTTGGTGCCCGACGAGTTTCCGGATGAGATTAGAGTTCAGCTCCGGCAGGATTCTGCGGTCAAACAAGTTGATGGTATTATTCGGCCCACCAGTGGATATTAAATTGCAATTATCATTTGCAAGGGCATATATAGAGCCTGGAAGTGTAGATCTGGCAGGTTCATTAGAGAAGTGGGATACAGGTTTCAAGCACGTCAAGTCCCATACAACAACAGTACCATCAAGACCACCACTGAATATACAGTTTTCCCGGGGAATGGACGATAGTTTCTTGATATAATCAGTATGTAGGTTTTGGAACTTCTGCACATTATCTTCGCTTTTCTCCAAGTCAATGATCTTCAAGGAGAGGTCTGCACTGGCAGATACAAGGTGTCTGTTGTTGTTGACGAGTTTCAAATCATTAACCCAGTCGAAATGCACGTAGTAGTTCTTACTGGACAGCAAGTTGTACCGGGACGAAGGAGTTGGGTACTTGAGGGGGGAGGACGAGATACAAGTTTCCAATTTCAAGAGCTTTTCATTTGTATCTGGGAGTTCCTGCAGGTCCAGGTCAATAGTAATTTCAGAATCAAGCGGCCCATCGCTAGAGACACCGAAAGCGGAAGATGGCGGAGGTTGGTGAGAGTTCCATAGCTTAATCACCCCATCTCTACCAGCAGTATATAGCAGGCCCAGGGCCAGCGAGAACTGCATGGCATTGATGGGAAGAATGTGGTTTTCTCCCGGACTGTTTTCACCTAAAACATAGGAGAGCCCTTTTTTGACACGAGCCATTGGTGGAAATATGGATACTATGGGGCTCGAGCTAGATAAAGGAGCGCGAAGTGGAGCTCTCCCACAGTAACACCCAGTCTGGTCGCACTGCTCCACATGCCGGAGCACGTTTAGGTCTACGATAATTAAGGCAATTAGCAGTTATGACCCTGATGAAAATATGAGAATGAAATGAATTGTGTAAATATTAAATGTAGCTGTAAAAAGATGGATGGTGGCGTAAAAGGCAAATTGTGAGTGTAAAGACGTGACGTGACGTGACATGACATGGTATGGAGCTAGGGGTATTAATGGTGGGATCGAAATGGTAGGATGCCACTGAATTAATGAGAAAGAGATCAACTCTTCAAGGTCTCCTCCACCTCCTTGAGGGCCTTGGTAAGAACCTGGTTTCGCCTTGTGACCATATACACATCAGAAGGCAGTATGACGTTTCTCCCAGCGTGAGTGGCGAATAGCTCCAAGTCTTCTCCCGTGGAGATGATCTGATTATAGACTAGCTCCACTAAGGACGCGGTGAACGAAGGGCTGGCCGTCACCCCGATCTCCTGCGTGATCTCTTCCACCATCTTCGACACACTCAAATATACCGTACTTTTGAGCTGTGCGGAGGTATCTGACATGGTAGCAATTGGTACTAGTGTTAGGGTGCGTCCGATCTATTTTTCCTTACCAATGGAGATGTAGCAGTGGAGTGCGAGCAACGCGAGCGACGCGAGACTGATGCAACAACTTGGGCGCGCATTTTATGTGCGGGCATGTAATAAGTTTTGCATACATGGGGGCCAGGAAGTGACTAAGATCATAGATCAATAATGTAGCTAAGAAGATCTTTTAAGTCTTTAGATCTTTTTTCTGTTTAGGTTCTCTTCAGGAGTATGCTTAAATATGTAAGTATGTTTCAGTAGCTTAAAATGTATTAGTTTTATGATTGATATTTAGGGGTATACAAGGGCAGTATAAAGCCCTGTTTCAGGGTCAGTACAGTTTCTCTCAGAAAAAAGGAGTATCATACGGTCAGTTTGAGAGGGTGTCTCTCTGAGTGAGAAGTCTTTTGAGTTATTTGAAAGTATGGGTGATTGAAAAGAACTAGTGGAATCAGACCATGGTGTATGGTAACTTTACTCAAGCACAGTTCTACGTGTGACGCAAACTTAATTAACACGGAGTCTCAATTTACCAGTACCTTATACGCCTCCTTTCTTATGGCTCGCAACATCCGTCTACAGAAGATTGGCTGCGCGAGACTCGACCAGCCACCTTAATTCGCGAGACGCGCTCAATTAACTTTCCTACTTGGGCAACGCGTATGCGATGCGAATTTTAGGCCGTCATGTTCGATCCCTCCCGTTAAACCACGTCTTATTTCTTCTACATCCCCAACATTCTTTTACTGGGCTTTTTCACTTAACTATCTATTTATCATTCTTTACCTTTCTAAGAACCTGCCTAATTACCTTCTTTACTTGCATTATACAATCATCACTCTAAGCCATGACCTTTGCTTCCAAAAGATCGCTTGAGACTCACCCAGTGGCTTCCAAGAGAAGAGCCCTTCAACCCATCCAGAGCCAGTTAGGTTTGGCCACGCCACCCACAACCCCGGAGAAAAAGTCTATCATAGACCATACGGAGGAAATCAAGGGCCATGGTAGAAAACTATGTCTATCACAAGATTCCATCTACACCAAGGCAAAGTCCCTCTTCCAAAGAGGTGCCGAGGTACCATGCCTGCGCAGCTTAGTGGGCCGTGAAGCAGAGGCAAATACATTGAACTATTTCATTGAAACTGCCATTCGTGACAGGGTGTGCAAAAGCATTTACATCTCCGGACCACCTGGAACTGGCAAAACCGCTCAAACAAACTTGAGTCTTGACCACTTATCCCGGAAATCTGGAGACACAAAAATCCACAAAATTTATGGACAGAAGGTCCGTATCCTTCGTGTCAACTGCATGTCGGTGTCCAAGCCTGACAACATTTTCCACGAGGTCTTCTCTGCCTTGGCTGACCCCAACACCCTCCGCAAAAAATCATTTGATGACTTGTACAATCTTCTTTTGGCTGGCTCCAACGTCGATTCACTTGTCGTGGTGCTTGACGAAATGGACCATTTAATCACTCGAGACCAGCAGGTATTGTTCCAGCTTTTCCACTGCGCTTCTCTGTCAAAGAGTAACATCTTAAGCACTAAGCTAGTGGTGATTGGAATCTCCAATGCTCTTGATCTTACAGACAAATTCTTGCCTCGTCTCCGGAGCAATGGCTTCAATCCGGAATCTTTACAATTCTTACCTTACTCTGCAGACCAGATCAAGCAGGTGATTCTTCTGAAGTTGTCCACACTTCAAGAGTCCGATAAGGAAAACTCCGCCTCTGCTCCAATGGTTCCTCTCATGCACCCAGGAGCTGTGCAGATGTGCAGCAAGAAATGTGCAGCAGTTACAGGAGACTTAAGGAAGGCCTTTGATATATGCTACAAGAGTATTGAGTACGTGGAGCAGCAGGCCAGCCAAAAGGAAGATTTTGGTAGCTTGACGCTCCAAACAGCACCTAAGGTGTTGATCTCGCATGTGGCTCAAGTATGCACATCGATCTTTGGAGAATCATCCAAGCAAAAAGTCACCAACTTGAACCTCCTTCAGAAGGCTCTATTATGCTGCTTGTTCCACCTGGAAAAGAACTCTATGACCACCGGTAGAACCGTTAATGAGCTCTACGAGTACTACTGCAAGCATATAATGCCCGTTGTGGAAAATTTGTTGGGGAGAATCAAAAAGGGGGAATTTCTAGAGATTATCAGTGCCTTAGAATCAATGTCTGCAGTGACATTGTCTGATAAAAGGTCTGCATACACCGAAAGTGGGAATAAGATGATTCGCCCCAACGTACTGTACCAGGATGTGCTCAAGATCTGCGACGAGAACAGCATTTTGAGACGCATCCTCCTTGCATAAAGGCATCACTCATTATAGACAATTCATCAGCAAATAGCATCATTACCATAAATTCAATAGTAAAATAAGTCACTAGAAAATCAAAAAGAACAATTACAATTGCTTGCTATCCACTATAGATTGGATACTAATGGCTACCTTTTCACTTTAAAGGTGTCCAATTAGTACAGACGACCAAACAAAAGGATACCACAAGGAGAACCAAGAGCACTAATCATCTTGTCAGGTGTTTATTCCATATCATTCGTCTAGAGGAATGTGGGAGTGCTGGTCGCATTCCTTGATAAGACACGTGATGTGCCACTAGTGAGCTCTCCTCGCGGTCCTAAAGGTCTCAAAATTTTTTAACGGTAAACACTATTAAGCACTATCCAGTCTGTTGCATCTCCATAATAAACTCGCATCAACGACGGAGCCTGACCAAAGTCTATGCTATATAGAAGGTCCTCTGAAACTTAAGCGTGCCTGTATTAAGGTCACCACAAATTCCTCACAACTTATTTATAGGACATTGGAGACTGCCCAGCCACCCAATCACCAGTTCTCTAGAACATGTCTTCTGGGTCTGGGTCCCGAAATCCCCCCTCCGCAAACCATCATGGTGGCGAGGATGATTTTCTGAAGAGACGAAAGAGCTTCTATCCGTCCTCTACTCGAAGAGACTTTTCGTCTAATTCCCTAAGTTCCTCCAACAGTCATGCTCCTGCGGCGGCTCCTCCACTGTCATACTCCAAGCCTTCTCTACGAACAGATAAGTTGTCCAGTGACTACGTCAGCAGAAGCCCGCGTTATAGAGACTCCACTGCTGCTACGAATCCCAATAATCATACCAACCCCAAGCTAAATACCTTTAAAGAATCGCGATATCCTCCTTATGGCAAGCCGTACTCTTACTCCCCCAGCTACAACCAGGAACGGCCCAGCGGGGCCTACGGCTCATTCAGCTCTGCTAAGAGAGCTGAGACCGACTCCTATAATAATTTTAATCCTAGAGATCTCACTTCCAGAGATGTGGTCAATGGCTCTTCCCAGCGAGATAGCCCCGCCTATCCCCGAAATTCCTGGCGTTCCGACAGACCGAAGCTAAGTACGTCTGCGCTGCCGGCCCCGAAAACTTTTTCATCGTCCCGTTTCAATCCTAACAACATCCCTGTAATTTCCCGTTCGGGCGGCCTGAACAGCCTACTGTCCTCTGTGCTGAATAACTCGAAAAGAGAACGCTACGAAAGTTATGACGACAAATCTTCTAATAGATGGAAGCCATATGGTACCAAAAAGTATGACCGTCCCGGAAGCTCTGGGTCATTTAGTCGAGTCAATAACAAAGAAAGGATACGAAGTTCGGGGCTAACGAATAGCGTGGGGAGTACAAAACGAAGTGACTCCTACTTGCCAGGTAAAACTCCTCAACAAGGTCGATTCTTTGACCGCTACTCTCGTGAGCTGAATGAAGATGAAGAGTCAGAGCGATTACGAAAAGACGTGGATAGACCCAAGTCTTCCATTTATGATGAGCTGTTCCTGAGCAATTATGAGGAAAAGACTGGCATATCTGAGACATCACAACAAATGGATACTTCGCAAGATATGAATGAAGGTGAAGACGAAGATGAGGATGAAGACGAAGAAAATGACGAAGACGATGCTGAAGAGGATGACGACGAAGACGATGAAGATGACGAAGAAGAGGGAGAAGAATACCAGGATAGGGAAAATTCTGTCGAAGGAGCTGAGGAAAAGGTCAATGAGCCAGCTTCGCAGATTCCAAAAAGCACACTGTCTACAACAATCAAGACAAATGACACTGACAGAGATACTTCAAGTCTTTCTTCCCTTCCTAATGAATCAAGCTTTCAAGAATTGGGTGCAATAACTTACCCAGACGGATGTATGTTTCCCCGAAGCGAGATTGACTCTAAGTTTGAGCAGCTCAAATCTGAATTAGCAAGCCATGGGCCTCTCAAATACCCAGCTTCCATACCATCTTCTGATCCCAAGGGATTTATGTGTCTTCCTTCAACATCGTTGAACCTACAGAAATTCAGGGCCAATTACTCTGCTTATACGCTGCTTGTCAAGGCGAGAAACTTAGATTTGAAGAAAAAGAAAATCCAACTATGGAAAGCATACGATTCTTACTCGAAAGAGAATCAGATGAGAAGTGCAAATATGAAAGAGCAGCTTGACTTCTTGCGTAACGCAGATGATGAAACAAGAAAGGAGCTAGACTCAATTGACATTAGAATGAAAGCTTCAGAGATGGCTCCTGAAAACCCTGCCCTTGAGGCTTCTGCCCCACTGGGAAGACGCGGACGCCGTCACGGAGATCTGGTGACTACAGAAGCTGAGTTCCAAGAGATCCTCAGAACCTTGAAAAATGAAGACAATGAGGACCCTTTGATTAAAGCGAAGCAGGTTTCTGCTGAAATCCCTGATCTTATCCTTGACCCATTGGAGAGAGAAGCGTTCAAGTTCATGGACTCCAACAATTTGGTTCAAGACAAGGGCACCTGGGAGCTGCGCTTAAAGACTGACTTTGCCACAAACTTCACTGAAATCGAGCATGAATTATACTGTGAAGCATTTTGCCGTGCTCCAAAACGCTTTGGTGAAATCTCTAGGATTATGGGTGGGCTCCGCTCTTTGCATGAATGTGTGCTTCATTATTACATCACTAAGAAGAATGTGAACTACAAATTCATGGTTTCTCAATACAAGAAAAAGGCTTCAAAAAAGAACGCTCGCCGGAAGAAGAAGGCTAAGGACGCTCAAGTTGATGAAAATCTGGAAATCACTGAGACGGCATTGGAAAATGGTGATATAGATGCTGAAAAGTCGTTGAATGAAGAGCCCTTGACTGCCGATGTGAAAAGAACATTGGACAGCGATGACTCAGCCGTTGAGCCGGCCCCAAAGAAGGGCCGATTTGACTTGCCTGATCATGACAAATCTACAGCAACTGAAGCTACTGCTGTCCAAAAACCAGACTGTGACCCAAGTACCAAGTTGCACACAGAAACTGGTCAATCTCATGTTGAAGTACCTAGCTTGACAGATAACGAATCGAGTACTCCTAATGAGAGACAGCTTTCAGAATTGCCTATCAAAGCAGAGGACCCGAAGGGCGAAGAAGATGCAGAGGAAGGAAAGAAACCCAATGGTACAATATTCAAACCATCTATCGAATCTTCTATCAAGCCTAGCAAAGAAGCTGGTCTTGAATCTTCAATAATAAAGGAAGAACCAGCTCGGGCTGCTGAGCGAGAGAGCGCACATCCGATCGCGGAGAACTCCGAGAACGACGCCGGAGAGAAACGAAAGCAAATCTCCAGCTATTGGAGCATCACTGATGTCAACGCCTTCCCTGATTATCTTGCCCAATATGGCTCCAAGTGGACGTTGATTGCCGATAAATTGGCGACCAAGAGTGCTACGATGGTACGCAATTACTATCAGAGAAATGCTGATAAGTTTGCGTGGGCTGCGGTTGTGGCCGAGGCAGACCGGAAGCTTGCCCAAGGCGGTTCTGCATACGAAAATCCATCATCGGTGGAGAGCACAATCGTGGTCAAGCCCCAAAAAATCGAGGACCAGCAGCCAGTGTTGCCTAATATGGAAGCCTACAAACCAGAGGCAGCGACCGCTTCAACCCAACCTCAAACACCCAAGGAAAATCTTGCAGCACTAACAAATTTACGGCCTCTTCAAATGGCCGACGTGGGAATCCAACCAAGGGAAGAATCACACAAGCCTTCCATTTTGAGTCTTCTTAATGCCGAGCTGAACCCAGAAACTACCAAAAGCACCAGTGCGCCTCCTCCACGGAATAATGATCTCGCAGCATTGTTGAATGCATCATCCTCACCGGTGGTGCCTCCCAAGGAAGAGAAGTCTAAGCCACCAGCAAAAGCAAACAGCATTAGCTCCCTCCTTGGGTAATGTATTATATAGCTATTTAGCCAAAAAAAAATCTGACGGCAGTCAGAAAGCGCCTGCACATAGAGCGCACCCGTACATCGGGGAGTATTCTCACTTTGAAAAATCTGCGATCTTTCCTAATCACCCACCAACATGTCTGCGCCTTTGATGACGGGGTCCAAAGCTTTTATGAGTTCCCTCTCGTCGCAAATGTTCAGAAGGTCGTTTTGTATACAAGTGCCTAAGTTACAGAGAATCGCTGACGCTGGCCGCCCCTTGGTCCCTGCTAATGAGAGACAACAGGCGAACTTCGCAAGGCCTACATTACATGAAGGTTTAACTAACCCTGAGCTCGAACGAACTAGAGTGATACCTACGTTGAATACGTTCTACGGAGGTAACCCCATACATGATGACAAGATGAACCAGCTCAATGCATTGATAGAGAGATATCACGATTTGCCCACAAGATCGTTTGACGCCAAAGAGGTCAAGTCTTTCAAGTTCGTCTCGTTTGAAGAGTACCAGAAAATCACACAGTCCGGCACCCGGCTTAAGGTGGGCCACCATAAAGCATTAATCGGTGCGTTGAACCGTTTGAAGAGTATAGAGTCAGAGTTGATGCCTCGAGAAGTCACGGAGACCTTGGATGCGTACTCTTCTCGTAGTGAAGAAAGAGGAAAATTCTCGGAACAGAAAATCAAGGAGCTAGACGAGTTTGGACGTGCCAACGCCGTGGGAAAGAGAAAGAGAAGTGTGGCTAATATTTCTATGGTTAGAGGCTCGGGTGAGGTGCTTGTCAATGGTGAGCCCTTTGCTAAGTACTTCCCCAGAGACATTGACCGTGAGAAGATCTCTTACCCATTCAAGGTTGTCAGCCAAGAAGGACAGTACAACATTTTCATTGAAGCCAAGAGTGGAGGAATCAGTGGCCAGGCCGAAGCCGCTATGTACGGTATTGCCAAGGCTTTGGTAATCTTCAATCCTTTGCTCAAGCCTCGGTTGAGACTTGCCGGATTAATCACCAGAGACGCCAGAAAGGTTGAGAGAAAGAAGCCAGGTAAGGTCAAGGCTAGAAAGTCGCCTACCTGGGTCAAGCGTTAGACATGTATATATCACGAAGAAGTTATGGGTACAAGCATAGCCGATTGTAGCCAAAATAGTCAATAATTACCCATTAGAGAGTCAAAGATTCAAGGTACCGCAACACCTGTTCCACCTCTCCCTTCTCATACTTTGTAATCTTGCCCTGGAAACTGATACCCTTACCTCCACCCTTCATGTTCTTCACAAGCTCTTTCAACTTGTGCTGGATCTCTTCTGCTTTTGGCCCTTGGACCTTTACCATTCCACCCTTTCCACTCTTGTAATCTCCATTCAAAAGCGCAATGGTGTGAGAGTCCGTGAGATTGACCCCAGCATCCTTTTCGGCATTGATGAGAGTCATTAATTCTTTTTGAAACACCGTGATGTACTCGGGTGAATTGTCCTCTCTGTATATGGTTGCAAGGTTTTGTTCTTTGTTTTTGAATTGGTTGAAGACTTCTTGAGCCCGAAGCGCAGCTAGTTCCTTCACTAAGGCCGATTCTCTAGAAGTCAGACTCTTGTAGTTCTGGTTGAGCTCCGATACTTTAGTAGCCACCTCTTCAATTTGGCAAGAAAGCTGAGATCCCTGAACTTCTTTCAAGAGTTTATGGTAAATGGACAATTGTTGAGACACTCTTCTGCCACAGATAAAATGCAATCTCGAGTTTCCACCACGAATATTTGTTTGGTGTAAGAAAGAAACTGCCTGGATCTGGCCCGTAGACTTCAAATGAGTGCCACAGCATGGGTTTGCATCGATATCTCCGATCTTCACCACTCTAACCACACCTTTGGAAATATCGTAATCGTCGGGGATATTGCTGGTATCTATTTCTTTGCCCGAAGAATCTGGAGTGGTGATAATGATGCTTTTATTCTCTACAATGTAAGCGTTCACCTTCTCGGTCACCTCCGCTAAAATCTCGTCCTCCACTTTGCGGGGTAATTCAATGTAATTGATCATATCTCCCATCGACCAACTCAATGTCTCGAGACCATAAGTGTCAAAAATGGCAGAGATAAGGTGCTGTCCAGTATGCTGTTGCATAATGTCTAAACGTCTGTTCCAATCTAACACCACTTCCACTTCGGTTCCATCCTCAACTGGCTCTTCCGTGACATGGACGGCAGTGAGTTTGTCTCTAACAACAAAATCCACCGGGATTTTGTGGGAGGATTTAGTAATAAGGAATCCTTTGTCAGAGGGCTGACCC
Source organism: Metschnikowia lochheadii (assembly GCA_002370915.1). NCBI lineage: Eukaryota > Fungi > Ascomycota > Pichiomycetes > Serinales > Metschnikowiaceae > Metschnikowia > Metschnikowia lochheadii. Next base: position 116,873 of record NLAW01001884.1, on the reverse strand, counting down.
CCGCCTTCTGGAAACAAAACGGTGTCACGAAGGACCACGGCGTAGAGCTTCTTTGGGGCCTCTTGTTCGGGTGCTTTTTTGCCCTTGTTCTGTTTGTCTTTGGAGGTTAAGATGGGCACATAATCTTTGCACGAAATGACATTGGTGATGAAAGTTTTCAAAAAAGAGTCCTTTTGGCACGCCAAGGCGCCTACAATGGTGGAGGTGTACATGGCTATGGAAAGACGCTGACTATCTTTCGCATAATCGTTATCGCTGCTTCTGCAGATAGCGTCGACCGAAGACTTACGCACACTACAAGATATTTAGATTGGATACGATAACATGACCAAGTTCCGCTTGACCGAAGATTTGGTTCATCTTATCGAGAAACATGAACTGGACATTTCGAAACGAGAAGAATTATTAAACTGCGACTCCATAGACCACGAGCTGCTCATCCAGTTCTACCTGCGATGCAAACCCACGGCTTCTTTGCTAGGCCTTCTCCAGTCAACCCGGCTCATCGTCCCCAAAATCGAAATAGAAGAAACTCCCAAAACCCCCGAGTTTGAAGAGTCGATGCGTGTCTTGAGATTGCAAGAAAAAGAGGATCAGTACCAAAGACTCGTCAGCCAGAAACCTGCAATGAATTCTCTATACGCGCCCAAGTTCAACGAAGAAGAAGTCTCCGCGTCCAAGATGCACAAGGAAATCAAAAGCCATGTCACAACAATTTTCAACATCTTCATCAGTGTTGCAAGTGTAGTATATGCCATCTGGTACTGGACCGCGTCTTCCTGGGGACTTCGGGACGGGTACCGCGTGCTCCTCTGTCTCTTTTTCGGCATTCTCATCCTAGTAGCCGAGGTGGTGGTATACATGGGATATCTCAAGAAGGTTGAAGAAGCCAAGCAAAAGGAAAGACTGAAAAAGGAGGTCAAGAAAGTCATCAGGACCTACACAATGACGTGATCACCCACTTTGGATGGGTGTTCGTTTAAGTTAAACCCTGAGTGTTTTCATTCAACTGTGGGTCCTGGTTTTTCTCATTCCACTTTAAAACTTTCTTAGAGATTCCTGGGCCGGCTTCACTCTTCTTCTGGGATGGGGCAACAGATGCAAAAGATGGGGGTTTGGGGAGCGTTTGCAAGTCGATGTGATTTACCCTAAAGACAGATTCCCTAGCGGGAATTGCCTTTGGTAAAGTGTCATCTTTATCATAACTCCACTTGAGAATGGTTTTGAGAAGTTCGAGGGTTCCGAACTCGGGCCATAAAGTTGACAGAAAATTAATAGTGCACTTTGCACTGCTCTCCCACAAAAGAAAATCGCTCAACCTAGTATGACCACTGGTACGGAGCAAAAGATCAAGCGGCTTTGTATGATCCCCAACATATAGGTTGGAAGTGATTGTATCCTCAGTAATATCTTGCTTTGAAATCTTGCCATCCTTGAAATCGCTGGCAATGCTTTTGATCGAATGGGCCATATCATCACGTGCAGTGTATGGAAAGCATACGTTCAAACGCCGCTTGTACTGTGCAACATTCGTCTCTTCTTCAATTTGGCATAATTTCTGCAAGATGTCCTCCTTGATGAGTGATCTATTACCAACAACCCGAATGCGGACATGGTACTCGTTTTCCACCAGCTCTTTGGATAATTTTTCAAGCGAGTCCAGCAACAAATTCATAATGGCATCGACCTCCGCTTGAGGGCGGTTAAAATTCTCAATAGAGAATGCATAGACGGAGATTTCATCCACTCCCAAGTCATAACATGTGCGTAAGATCTAGATTGTTAGTAGAAGCATAATTATATAGATTATTAATCACATACATTCACAAGAGTCTTTGCTCCACTTGTGTGGCCATCCAAGGAGGATAAGCCCTCCTTTTTCGCAAAGGTGCGGTTGCCATCCATGATGAATCCCACATGGCCGGGGACTTGACCTGTTCTGACAACACGAATAGCATTGCGTTTGGCAGAATCAACGAACTTCACGAGAAAGTACGATAACACGATATTTGCTATGGATTTCGGTGAGTACATTAGGAAGAAGGGGGTACAAATCTGGTGGGTGCAAAATATAGCCGCAGAATGCGAAATGCGAAGCGTGCTAGCGCTGTCAAGTGACTTCCCCTGATAAGAAGTTCATGTATACAAGAGTTTCAGGTTACTTATTCGAAACACTACTGATTTATTCCTTTACAAAGAATTTCTTTTTTTTTCCTGGATAGTCTTGTCCAATTGCCATGCAGAGAAGTGATCTGGTGAGATCTAGAATTACGCGAGTGCTTGCATAGATAGGTTTCGGATTTGTTTTACCTGTATAATCAGCTGTGTTTCACCTGTGTAATAAACTGTGTTTCAGCCGGGACATGGATTAGTATTTAAGCTCGACATTTTCTTCCCTTGCATCAAGATCACTGGAGTATTCTTCAGCCCAACAGTTAAGTTTTGCCCCCTTTTTTTAAACAATACACCAAAGGCTATATACAGTTGTATTGTTTACAATGCCATCTCCAGCTAAGAATCACACAAGTCCCGCGCTGAAACACAACGTGTATCACCTTGAAGACAAGAAAGCCACCCACAGTTTTCGGCACGTTTTCTCAAGAGCTATGTCTGTTATTCGGAAAAATTTTGAGCCCAATTCAAATGACTCCAGGAGTCGGCAGTCCAAAAAAGATGACGCCATCCGGAGAAAGATTGAAAATGAGCTCTCTAAAAAAAGAAGCTTAAGTTCGAGGGTGGCAAGAAAAGGGAAGGCTGTACCTGGTACAGTATCGTATTTGAAGCCCTCAGAGCCAATTATTTGCAGGCCTTCAGCCACGGTTTATCAAGCAGCCCAGTTAATGTCGGCCAAGAGAGAGAATTGCATTTTGGTTGTCAATGATAAGAGTGAATTGATTGGTATTTTTACTGCCAAGGATGTGGCATTTCGTATTGTTGGATCGGGCTTGAACCCAAATTCTGTTACTATTGACCAAATCATGACCCCTTCGCCTCTTTGTGCAAATGCCAACAACCCAGCATCTGAGGCCTTGACTATGATGGTGGAAAAGGGCTTCAGACACTTGCCTGTTTTGAACGATAAAGGCAAAATTGTGGGTGTCTTGGACATAACTAAGTCCTATGCACAACAGATGGAGAAGTTGGAAAGGGTTAATAACTCCTCCAAAAAGCTCTACGAGGCTCTAGATTCGATGAATTCAGAAATTGGATTATCTCAGCAGCCTCGCCACGTTCTTGAGTACTTTGCGGAGTTGAAGTCTAAGATGAATGGCCCAACGTTAGAAAGTGTGTTGGATAGTACCACAAGCCCCATTTATGCTAATATCAAGACAACGGTGTATGAGGCTACTTTGTTGATGAAGGAGAACAAAACCACTGCCGTCCTTGTCAAGGACCTGAACGACGAGGTGACTGGAATCTTCACTTCTAAAGATACCGTACTCAGAGTTATTGCTGCAGGCTTGGACCCCAAGAAATGCTCGCTTGTGAGAGTTATGACTCCACAGCCCGATGTTTCTTCCACGTCTACATCCATCCAATCGGCATTGAGACAAATGTTTAATGGACATTTTTTGAACTTGCCGGTGGTTGATGACCACAATGATATTGTTGGCATGGTGGATGTGCTTAAGCTTACTTATGCAACGCTTCATCAAATCAAGAAGATTGAGCTGAGCTCAGCAGAGAACAAGGATTCCGACGAAGGTCCGGCCTGGAACAAGTTCTGGACTTCGCTAGATAACGAGGATGCGGTGTCTCTCCACTCCGATTCGCTACATTCAGACTCAAGTAAGGTTCCAGATGCCACTCCAGCAATGCTCAATCTGTTCAATCGGGAGTTGGACCCATCAGACTCCATATCTGCGGTTGAAGAGGAAAGTCTCATTTCCAAGCAACCCACCATGTCCAACTACTCTGGTGCTACAGAAGGAGGTTTTGTTTTCAAATTCAAATCTCCTGCGATTGAAGGCAGAGTGCATAGAGTGTTTTTGAATGAAGGGGATAATTTGGATGATTTGCGGTCGCTGATCGACCAGAAGCTTCATCAAAAGGATGTGGATGCATTGCGGGCTATGGGAAACGAGTCGGAAAAGTACGTGCTAAGCTACATTGATGACGAAGGGGATGTAGTATCCATCACCACCGATAGTGATCTTCGAGACTGCATCAAGGTGAACCAAGACTTGGGCAACAAGAAGGCCGATATCTATATCCATGGCTCGCACGAGGCAGCATCTTTCGATCGCGAGTCAATTTCCAGCCGACGCAGTACCAAAACCCAAGGCTCAGAGTTGATGCCTGGTGTGCCCAACACCGTGCTAGTCTCAGGTGCACTCGGTGTGGCCTCGTTGATAGCAGCCGTCTTCGTAGTTACCAGAAAGCATTAATTGCTTCTACTAAGTTCACTTCCTCAATCCGATTATCAGCTATATACATAGGATTCTTCTCATAGGTTCATGGAGCCGCACTCGACACTTTCTCTCTTAGTTCGTCAAAGAACTGCTTCTGCTGTACTTCGTTCCGCTCCTCGTTCAAGTAAACATTCCCTTGGCCATTGAAGTCCTCCGGCCTTAAAACAATGGCGTTGGGGTTTCTTTCACTCGACCATCTGTGGGCAACCTGCTTCTTCAAGGCATCATGCAAATGGGCAAGAGTGTGACTCCTACTTATGGTGTGGTCCTTTATGTCGAAGCCCAATATCTGCTGGACCTTCTTGGTAAGCTGAAACCGCTTTTCCAAGTCATCTAAGTTTGTGCTGGCGTATTCCTCAACCGTCACTGGTTTCTGAAACACCCCAGTGTATGCTTCGAGTATAGCGTTGGAAATCATCTCACTGCTCACCGAGTTCTCGATGTCTTGGGCCTTCACCACTCTGTCCTTCCATTGAACAATTTTAAAGTCGGGAATGTCTCTGGCAGCATCGAAGGGTTCGTATGAGGGGGAGTTCTCCTTGTTCAATATGACGATCTTGGAGTTTGGATCCACCTCGTAGTCATCCTGTTTCTCGATGATCTCCTTGTTTTTTGCCTCCCTGGAGCCGAAGATGTTTTGAAGGAACAGGACACGAGGTGCCGTAGAGAATGGTCTCACGGTTCTTGTCAATACTAGACGCACCTGGTTCATTGGATTCCTGACTGTTGAAGATGGTACAGCTCTGGTGTAATTTTTCGCACCACGGTGAAGACCGCGCGTGTGCAGGAAAGTGGTAAGTTACTTTACAAGGTAAATAAGGGATGCAATGTCGGTGCAATGTAATTCCAAGGGTCCAGAATTTATTTTGCCGGATTGCGAAGGCCAAAGTAATATCTAGTGTACATACCAAATCCTATCAAGGTGATGAGAAAAAGGAAAGTGGTACCTCCCTGTCCCACTGCTCCTGCAGGAGCTAGGCCTCGTTCCACCAACGCTTCAGAGTCTGGAGAGAAGCTTCGGGGAGTAAATATTGGCGTTCTTCCTGTCGTTGTTGGTGTGTTGGCTACAGCGCTTGCGGCCGCAAGTGTTGGTTGGGAGCCGGTAGTGCTGATGGACACATCACCAATTTCACACCAGTTATGCACTGGGATGCAGTTGATGTACTTGCACCACGAGCAAGAGCTGCTTGTTTGTTGGTCTAAGGAATATAGGTTTTTGGTCAAAAGCACAAAGTACAATATCGCAAGTACTAGGCACACGACGCGGAACCCTCCCCATACCGCAACTTTCCACAATACCTTATCTTCACTTCGATCAAACGGGTTCCAGTTGTCAAGGAACAATTGCCACGTAGAGGCTTCGCTCTTGAAAGTGTAAAGCCCATCTTTGAAAACAAAGGATGGGTCTGTAAGAAGCACAATTGAGAGAAGGATTCCCATGCAGAACCCGCCTATATGCGAGAAGTTGTCCAAGCCCGGGAGCAACCCTAGAACGAAAGACACAACGATTTCTGCCACCATGATGAGTATGAAAGTTTTGTAATGTGTTGTTGCATAAATGTTGGTGTTTTTTTTGCCGCAATAGATGAATAGTAGCAAGTTCGTGGCCATAATACCAAACAATGAGCCTGAAGCACCTGTAGATGCAATTCCGTTGGGTGAAAAGTTGGCACCAAGCAAGAAACCAGAAATACCGCTAGCCATGTATATGATCCCGTACTTAATCCAGCCAATCGAGCGCTCAACATGTGCTCCCATAGTCAACTGCAACATGAGGTTGAAGAAAATATGTAAGAACCCCGCGTGCAAAAAGATCGGAGTAATTACTCGGTAGTATTGGTCGGGAATGTACTTGGTGCCATCGATTGGAATTCCATTGATGCCACAGAGTTCGCTCAAATTGCACACATTGGTGTCGACAGATGTCGAATTCGGACACGGATAAAGAATTGATGTATCCAGAGTGAGTCCTGTGAGTTCATGCATGCATGGAACGTATCTGGCACCCATGTTGATTAAAACATAGGTGGAGGGCCCCAACATGGGGTTAAAGTAGGGCTTCGTCTGGAAGGGCGAACCCGTCATGATACCCATTCGAGTTAGTTCCACAATGAAGACAATCAATTGTGCAGTGGTAGCTATGATGGTAAACCATGGTAATTTCGTAACATGGTATTTTGGAAGGCTATTTTCAAGCTTACGCCTGTTGCGTTCGTTGCGATAGAAGCGTTTCTTCAAGCTATCGTCTATGTGGGGAAAATGAGATTTAAGTCTGGAGTTATTAGACGCTGCTGTGAGCTCCTCTTGATCTATGAAAGGATCTTCGTGGGGTACTATTGGTTGGTGATCAGTCGACTGCAGTAAGAATGGATTCCTGGGGTAATCAGAGAGCTCATAATGCTCTGCATTGGTCGGTTGGTATTTAACGTCTCTGGATGAGTTAAATGGATCACTCGAATGAGACGTGTTACTGTAGTTAACGATAGGGGAATAAGGGGGATTTCCCAAACGGCCTTGGGCACTGCCCCAGAATTGCTGCTGCGGTTCGTCGTAAATGTATTGCCTGCTCTCATGAGAGGCAGCATTCCGTACAAACTCGTCCCTGGCATCAGGCATGTTATATGATCAAGACCAAATAGATAGTGAGAAGAAAATGAGCCGGTGTACGTTTAGGTTGTGTTGGCGGATACCTATGATGTGTACAGGAGAACGTCCGAGGAGTACTAAAAATACGTCTCCTTAAAAGAGAGCGCAGCGAGCATCAGAGCTCCAAATCAGCGTACTGCCCCGCCGATAAAATTAAATATTTTGTCAGGGGCCTTGAATATGTTCCGTTACCGTTTCATTTTTCTCCCCTTGAAATTTGGTTTTGAATTTCCATGTTCTAGTATTTTTTTAAGCCCTCTTTAAATTTCTCCACTTCCACAACATTCCAAACAAAAATTGTAAACAAACTTTAAAAACCTGTCACATTGTCTGCAGACGCAGCATACAGACCGTGTCAGTACCTTAAGTACTTCCCCCGAAAAAAGTGAAGAGTGTTCCAAAGTAGTGAATTTTGATGGGATCACACATTTCGTAGCTTTATTAACGTAGAAACCACTTCATGTGTCACACGAGAGGTGTTTCCAGTGGGTATGCTTGGGGAACACATGATATGGTGCATTTCTCAATTGTTGTTTACTTTATGAGAAACGAGCAGAAATCTCACCTTTTATGAATGCTCCCTCTGTTTAAATATGCAAATCATTCGTTCCTAGCTACTAAAATGAGATGCATGAATTGGGCAATTACAGGTCACAACACGTAGTATGGTGCATCTAGACGTGTCGATCATTCGCACCGTTCAAGTCGTGCAACCAAAACGAGCCCTGGGTGGAACTTCCCACTACACACAACTTCGCACAACTCCGCATAACTCCGCACAACTCCGTACAATTTTCTACAACCTCGCTAAAACCACTGTATTTTCCTTACTATCTATGTAAATAAACTGTCGTTGGACAATGGATCGGCCTTCAAGACCTGATCTCTGACACGCACCTTTCTGTCCAAAGCGGCGTGGGCACGTGAGCGGGCTTGTTCTGCAGCCTGTTGCTTTGCCTGGGCTCTCACAGCATTTGGCGACACGTATTGCTTGTTCTCGTAGATCTTTGGACCTCCAAAAGAACCCTCCAAGATTGTGATTAGCGTCATGACAAACCGAGGTCCGATTTCAACCAACGACAATGCACTCTCGTCGAACTTGTCCATTTCCGACTCCTTAAGCTGCTCTGTCTCGGAGATTTGGTAGTTTCTCACCCAGATTTTTCCATCGACAATGGAGAAGGTCATGACGTGGTCCACGAAAGGCTTGGACTTACGAGCGTTGGGAGGCACGCCAAAGGTGTGGAGAAACATCTCTTTCATGAGCTCATGGTGGGGCGAGTCAGTGAAGCTTCTATCGAAACTGAGAATGGGTCTGGAACCTTTCAAACAGTTCCCTGTGAAGTTCAATTCATTAAGTGTGTGCATGTTCTGAACCAAGAACTTCAAGGTGGGCCCATTGGGTGGCTTGGAGAGCCAAAGATAGAGATCCTGGTGCTTTCTGGCCTCGAAGAAAAATATGTTATTGCAGTTGTATAACTCAGCGACTTCGTTGAGCTGCCACAAGTTCTTCTTGGAGTCGAACTTAGGTTCCTTTCTGGCGTGGGGCATCAACTGCAACAAGTCTGAAATCAAGTGACGGTGTCTGAAGGTGACACCACGCGATGAGATCACCAAGACTCTCTGACGGTTTATGTGCTTGGATTTCTCCGATGTGTCTTTAGACGACTTGGACTGCAAAGCCTTGTAGATTGCCGACATTGTGTGTAGATGGATGATCTTCTAGCAGTGAGATGTCTTTTTTTTTGTGCTGGGATGAGGTGTATATACAGAGCCGAAGAGGTGCGAAGCGACTGGCAAGACAGACTGGGTGATAACCTCTCCACATACAAAAAAATGAAATAGTGAAATACTGCATGAATTTGAATTTACTGATTTCACCACTACAAGCGTAGCTTTTATTTTAATCCTTAGTTGGCATATTTTCGATAAAACGTGGGTGGAATTGAAGTGCTGGAAGAAGACCTACTGAACAAAGACTTAGAGATCAGTCCAAGGTGCTTTTCAGCCAACAATTAGCTTAAAAATTGAATAGATCATTAAGAAAAACGATTAGGAAAATGATTAAATCAGTAATTTGATCAAAAACGAATCATTTTTGACCAGCATTCGCCAGCTGTGACTTCAGCTCCACCAATGTCAGCTTCAATTAGCTGCAGTCCAACATAATACCTACATTCTGCAATACATTCGAGAATCAATAAGCTATATTATTTATGTACACCAGATCAGTGCTTCTCAGCATGCTTGGCCAAGTAGTTCTTGACAAAGGTCTCTTCTTCCTTGGAAGCAGCGTTGATGGCAGGGTGGGTTGGAGCAGCAGGGCCCCAAGGCTTTGGCAAGGTGATGAAAACAACTACTCCCAAAGTGGCCATGGCCAACACGTGTGGCTGGACGGATCTACCCAAGACGTTGTAAGCGGCACCCATGATATAATGAAGTAGTCTAGTGTGTTGAGGTGATTTTTTCATGGAGACCGCGGATTCTATTGGATGTTCACTGTGCAGGTGGTCGGTGTATATGGGAGCATGTGTGGGGAGCCGTTTTATATGAACGATTTTTGGAGCCAAAAACACCCAAATACACGAAAGAGCAAGACCAGAAACCAACTCGTAAAACTAGCCTAATATTAGAGCTTTCTCAGTTCCATGGCCCATGGAACGTGCTCTGGTGCGCACAAGATCATGGCCCCCGGGTGCATAATCGGAGCTTCAGAAGCGAGCAAGTTGAGCACCAAAACTTCTGCACTTCCTGACGAGGTCGCAGTTTCCAAGCTTTGTTTTTATTTTAACTACAAGGCTTATGGGCTTATTTTGTAGGTACAGGAATCCAGGCCTGTTTTATAAGCAAAAAATTAAAAATAAAAAAAAAGGGTTTGTGTTGTAAGCATTTTCATTCCCCTCGGGTGTTGCCATGATCGGAGCCTTCCACATACCCTCCCCTTTCCTATATTCTCCATTCTCACTCTCTATGCCGTGCCTGCCTTGCGATTAAAGCCTCTCACTTGACTTCACGCCTTTGACTTCGCACTCTCACCCGTCACACTGATGCGCATATACACACTCTCATTTTCAAAACGCCATACGCAAACCTCCCCTAAGCACACTTCTCCACTTGGCATCTCTGCACATTACGACGCTTTTGGAACTCCGCTTTCTTCTGACCAGTGCCGCAAGCAGCTTTGCTCAAGTATTTCGTGGCTTCATCCCTTGGCTGCCATTGAATTTACCACTTAAAGACCTGCCCCGCCGTAGACCATGACCACGGCGGCGCTCAAGTCCAGCTACATCCACACCCTAGCTGTTCGCTTGGAGCTGCTACTTCCAAATAGAACAGGTTACCATTTGACAGAGGTGGAGCTTAATGCTCACTTTGTGATCACGGCCAACCTTCTTCTCCTGAATTGCAAACGCCTGGACGGCCAAGATGAGTACTTTAGCGAGATCATTGACTCCCTCATAGCAATTCTCAAGAAAATCAATTTTGACCTGTCGAATAAGCTCATTGAACGTGATAAAAATGCTTTGTCCTCTACTTTAATTGTATCGAAGCTTCTCATGACCATTGTGTCTAACAACTTGACAGTCCATGCGGAGGAGCCGTGTCTGGAGAATTTTCCTGATATTTATATCAACTTGGATTTGTTGCATTCAAAAGAGTCGTTTGCATTCCACAAACAATTGCAACCTCCTCCACTAGACTTGGATGTGCATTTGATCTTAGAGACTTTGTTTTCGATTCTTTCGCCTCGCGTCAATCGCTCGGCTTACTCTCGTCTAAGGCGGAAACCCGAAACTTTTAATGATTGTGATTTCAGCGTATCTCCGCATATGACCTTATCTTATGATGAACTTCTATCATTTATGGCAGAGATTGATTTTAATTTGATCATGATGATCCGCTTTGTGGCTGCAGCCAACCCTGACGAATATTTTTCCTTTGTTAAGGAGAATCTTCTTTCGTGGTCTGACCATGGCAACATGATTCCGTCCAAATCTCTACTGAAATACTCCTGTCTGTTGATGTTTGCATGCACGAATCTGCAAAATACAGACAGTTTTTTGAAACTTATCTACAAGTCAATACCCTATATCAGCTCAAATGCTTGGATTCAAATTTTCCTCTATTATGCATGTCTCAACCTAGAATATCAAAGCATGTTTAGATCAGGATTCTACACCAGCATATTCTATCCAGGCAGCCCTGCCGAAAGTCAGTGCAAGCTTCTATTTGACTTTGTCTCAACTGCTTACGAGAATAGTCCTCCTGAATTACTATCTCTTTTCTCTTGGTTTGCCCTCACTTGTCCTTCAGATTTCGATGAGATTATTCTGTCGTCAAACAAATTCAAGCTTGGATTCAACAAGAGAACAAAGTTCTTGACTCAGCTACTTAAAAACTCCCAAACGTTCTTCGATTCGAGCTCTTTTGAATCTCTAAATAGGACTTTCTTGTTGGGTGCTCATGTGGATACGTCACTGGGAGGAGTTAGAGAATTCAGCATCAGGCATGTCGAGGAGACTTATCAAAACTTGCTCAAATTCCGCCCTAATGAATCTGATGCTGCGTCTGCTCAGCTGTTCAGAAATTTATTTGTGGACACTTCGACAGCAGCTCTTATGTTACACCCACGGCTTCATGTTGAGATTTTTCTCAGTCTTTTCGAGCAAATAACAAGCAACTTGTGTGAGCTATTTCAGAATGCTACGAAGTCTCACGACTTATCCGATTATCTCAAGATTATCAAGGAGATTTTCAAGCATCAAGACAGTGCCGATTTGTCCTCGCTTATAATGGGAAAAATCAATCAGACACTTCAGAAAATCATGAAGAAAACCACTGAACTTTTAAGCTCTGATAAGTCTTTGCGGTACGACTCAGCAGAAGCTTTGGATAATGACTCATTGATTGATGAATCATCGGAAAGTATCATGGCGAGTCGCTCTGAAAACTTGATTCTCATAGAAGGTATTCACAACGCCATTCTTGAACTATATATCGAACATCCTTCATATTACTTGGAGGGTGTATCGATCCCCACTGCAGAGGATATGGATAGCACTGTTCGTGGAATTGTCAGAATCGTCCAGGAGGTGTTTCTGCCTCTAGAAACCGCCATAAGGTTCAAAAGTTCAATGGGATCACAGCTATTCAAGACGGCATGCTTACTCACACTGAAGCTACTAAGCTTCTGCAATGGCGAAGGCGACTCAATATGCAAGAAGATGCAATGCGTACACATCTTGATCTCGCACGAGTTTCTTTATCTGACATGCGAGGTTTTGATTTGCCTTAGTGACAAACTCTTCAAGGAATACTTTATCGCCGTCAACAATTTTGCGCATTACAGACATGAAAGACTCCTGCGGATGGATGTAAACGAATACTTGATGAACCAGGAGTCTCACTACGCATGCTCACGAATCTGTGGTTCCGTGGACAAGCTTCTAGTGTTGTCGCTTTGCACTCACAAAGTCCAATTTTTGAGCTTGGCCAAGTCCTTCATGAAATTGTACCTCAGAGAATCCTTCATTTTCTATCATAAGCCTTCATGTTTCAAACAGACACTATTAGAGTCGTTCCAAACCATCCTTGATGATGATTCTGTTTTCTCTGGCTTTGTTTCACTCAACAAACAGTTCAAGTCTCTCTTGATCAATTCCGAACCAACTCAGGGTCTCTGTGACGCATGGTTATTGATTTATCGCAGATGGCTAGTCATGATTGAGGATGAGCGCAAATTAAGCGAAGAAAGCTTTTCATTCAAGAAATTCACCGAATTTCTAGTTTGTACATCCGGCATCATATTGTCACCTCAAGCCGCAAACACATGCTTCGGAAAGGATACAATTGAAACTATCACCTCCGCATTTTTCGATAAAGCCATCGATTTGTTGCATTCTAATGAATTGTACATCCGGGTGGTTGTACGTGATGCTTTATCTGCGGAGTCGACCAGTGAAGTCTACATGATGACGGTCAGAAAACTCATGAACGTTGTGTACAGTTACAAGCAACAAGAAAATGTCGAGCAAGAATGTGTTCTATTTGTTGAAGAAGCTATCCTGGTGTTTACAAGTATGATATCACTTGATAACGATTTCTCATTTGTTCTTACCTCCTTATATCCCGGTGCGAGTCAGACTTTATTCGACATTGTGCAATTTGTCCCAGCCATCACTGATCAGATCAAGCTCAAGTTACGATTGTGCAAAATGATGTCTGCAGCTTCGCTGGATCGTGTCAAACTTGGTCTCCGTGGTGCTCACCAGTTAAGAAACGTATATGCCAAGACTGCAGCAAGCTGGTTGAGCTCCGCGGTCTCGCTTGATGACAACGCTACGACGCTAGCCAGCAGTGGTAAAACATCAGACATTGAGTATTTGAAGATCGAGTTGGCAACTGAATGCTCCAAGTCCCTTGAATTACAACTTCAATCTTTGATTCTTGTTGTTCCAGACGAGACAAAAGAGGCCAATTATCTTCAAGCCAAAGAGCAGGTGTTTTCGGAATACTTCACTCTCTTTTATCAGATCCTTGAGAATTTCAATTCAGAGAACCCCTCTCCTTTGATGAAGAGATCGAAATTCAAAACCCAAGCTATTGTTGACAATATCTTAAAGGCCATTTCTAATATTCTCAAAGCGAACAGTGAAGTTGGAATGCAATTCGCTTTGCCTCTTGGGTACCACAGAAATACCAAAATGAGAGCAATCTTCTTGGAGATATTCGCTGCTACGTTAGCAATTGGTGAAAATAATTTATCCAAAGAAGAGTTTCCCGATGAAATTGTTCAGCAGCTATCTGATGTCTACCCAATGTATGGAGCAGCTGCAGAAGCCGCCTCTCCGGCAGAACACAACTTGTTGGCTACTTCTCTACATGGATTATTTGGCTATACCATGGCTCTAGACAAATTGTTTATCACTTTGTTGAAGGCTGAAATAGACGGTGTCACCCGACCATCGGACATTTTCCGCAGCAACTCCACATTGACTAGATTGATGTCGATTTTCGCCAAAGAATATGGATTACCTTATCTTACAGTGATTGTGAAACCCTTCATCGAAGATATAATTGATGATAACGTGACATTTGAGGTTGAACGGTCTGACAACGAGAAAGATGGTGAAGTCTTCATTGAATGTTTGCAAAGGTTGGTTGAGTCCATCGTTACCTCAATGTCCTGGGTTCCTGATACTTTCAAGTTCATCTGCTCCGAAATTTACAAATGCATTTCTGACAAATTCGATTCGGCGTCGCTCATTGGAGTTGGGTCATTCTTGTTTCTCAGATTCTTCTGCCCAGCCATTGTTAGTCCAGAATCGTTTTTCGACTTGACCTTGATTGACCTGAAAGTGAAGCGGTCCCTAATTCAACTCGTGAAGGTCATTCAGTACATGGCAAACGGATCGATCTCAAACTTGAAATGGGCATCATTGGCCAAATATTCGAAGGAGATGGAAGAAATGAACGTTAAGATTTTCAAGTTCATGGAGGATATTGCTCTAGGTGAAGAAATCACGGGTTACCAGTTCCACCGGTTGACCGTCAAACCGCTTACCAGCTTGAGGTATATCCACAAGTTCCTCCACATTTACTTCATTGTGATCAGACACAATTACGTGGTGGAAAATGCCTTTTGCTCCAAGTCATGCCTCAAAGACAGAATTGCAGTATGGCGAAAACTTGATAGTGTGTTATGTGAATTGGGACACCCAAAGCTTTACATCTCGCTACAGGGAACGAAATCAGTTGAACCACAACTCAATATTGGAAACTCGCAGTTTGCTGAATTCATGGCTAAGATGTCGGCTAAGAATATTGAGCTTTCGGTTGACACTCCAGCTGTCCATACCAGTGCGTTCCACGACGGTACCCCTACTATCGTCGTTAATTTCAGATACTTGAGAGATGTGGGATATGATATGAACACTTTCGTTTACCTCCTCTTTGAATGTGTCAGTCAAGTGTGGGATAAGAAGTATTACTGCGTTTACGACTTTTCTGAATTTTTCTACATGGGAATCATTGGGAGCAATTACGTCAATCTCATCAAGAGCTATGCTCCTCTGAACTACTATCTGAACTTCAGCAGAGCTTACTACTACAACTTGCCTCGCAGGGATAATGTTGCTCAAATCGAAGCTTTGGATATGTTTGAAACCAGCACTCGCAAAACCTACTTCTATTCGGAGCAAGATAGCCCAGAGATCGCCAACTCTTTGTGCCTTGAAGATGCCTCCTCAATGAGGCAAGATGTGAGGTTGGTTTGCGAATCTTGCAGATTGTATGATGATGTAACAGAAGAGTTCAAGGAGGTGACAATCAAACTTGGTCGGCAATGGCTTCAAATTTGGTTCAAAAGATTCGAATACAAGTCTGACACAACGGTGACAGATACCATAGCCCCCGTGGAATCCCATCTCTTGGCTGACGTGATACGGTGTGAAGTGTCTTCCAAGAGTGGAGAACCAAATGAGTTTACCTTATTCCTGAACAGGTTCAACTATCAAGTGACTCTTGTGACGCCTAGAAGACAAGAAATTCTCCGATTCCTTTACTTCTCCAAGCTCAAAGCCACGAAACAAACAAAGGGCTTGAAGTCGCTGGCAGATGGCATTGGCCTTGAGAATCTGAAGAGATTCAGTTTGTTGTCCAATTTGATGTTTCACGGTCTACTCAACAAAAATGAAGAGTTGAGACTTGCGTCTTCGAAGCTCATTGCGTCTTTTCTTTCCTATTTCGGCGTCATCAAGGACTTTCCATCCTCATCTGTGATAAGTGTGGCATTTCCTGATGATACTATGGAGTACGTTGTACAGTATTCTACCAAGTTGGCAGAGAACTTTCCCAGCTATACATATATGTTCGTGAGAGCATTCTTCGATGGATTCGAGAAGTTGCCCTTGGACTTGAGAATCGCTGGTATTTCGTACCTCTCGCCTTGGATCGCTAATTTAAGCAGGAATTTGTACCGGGAGAAAGATGGGGCTTCCAAATTGGCATATACGATCCGGCATCTTGCCAAGATCACTACTGCCAACAAGAAGCTCGTGCCGTTTTTCGCAACTTACATATGGAAGAAGTTGTTTGAGGACCGCAGAATCACCTCGGTACTTGTTGACGAATTGGTGTCATTGGCAATGGAGAATGTATCTGATCCTGATGCATGGACAGCGATCACATCTTTGTTTTATCCCGGTGTCGAATTATGTGGAGAGCTCATTTTCAGACTCAATGACTGTATTCTGAAGACAAAATTGGACGATTCTGAAATTGCCATCCAGAGCAAGCAATTGGAAATCAAGGTTTTGGTGAAAATCTGTGCATCGCTTTTCTTCAACTCTTACATTTACGCATCATTGTATTTGCTGGAGGTGTTTTTGTTCTGCACTCTTTTCATTGCTGGTCCAAGTCTCGATATTGGACTTGAGTTGCAAAGACTTGTGCTCAACACAATACAGTCTTTTTCAATGAAGCCTCTGCTCAACCATGACCAGAGAGAGTTGGTTAACAATACGCTCAACTACTTCAGCGGCCAAAGAGCCAAGATGTTGTTTGGGTTGACTGCAAAAGAGAAGGTGATTCTGAAGGAGAAGAGCCAAAGTTTTGACAAAGCCCAATCCTTCGAGCTCCTTTTCGAGCACTTGGAAGAATTCATTGAGAAAATCGGTTCGGGTGACGACAAGCGGCGCTGGATGTCACGGTGGTCGTCCATATCCAAAGACTTGGCGTTTGGAGACTCTTACTACTGCGACCGAGCTCTTTCGGTGGTGTGTACTTTGGCAAGGTCGGGAATTAGTGATTCTTCTGGTGGGAAGATTCTTGCGTTGATGACCAAACGGATTTCAGAAGAAGAGATTTTTATGTTGGAGAACCCCGTTAGTTTTTACAGACTAGAGAGGGGATTTGCGAAAGACTCAGTGTACCTGCCTTCACTTGTGTGGGTTATCTTGAGCTCAGTATTGATGGATTTGCCCTTTAACTACCAGGCTATGTCGACATACTTGGGGAGAACTCTCAAACGCCTCATACTCGACCAGTCCTTTTTTCACAAGGCTTTCGATAAGAAGGAGGTTTTTAACGGGGTTGTTATGACCATCGAAGAGAAGTCAGGTGTCAGAACCACCAGAAAGAATTTCGAATTAACATTCTTGATTCTAATGTCCAAGGGCTTGGCCTTGCATCGTCAAAGACATTGTTCCATCACCAACTATGAATTGGCCCTAAGCTTCAAAACAGCCGACACCATCCAAGACGATGACGACTTCACATGCTCATACCTCTTGATGTACTACCTTTCCGTGACGAACTCCACGTTCCTTTATTTCATTGAACAATCTAGCTTTAAGGGAATTGAGTTCTTGCAAATTGGCAAAGACAGCATTCCACAAATGGTCATTGACCAGATATGCAGTGGAAACCCCAAGATGCGGATCACCTTCTTGATGGCAGCCTACATTTTTGCTCGGGATTGTGACCAGGTTTTCCGGTGGAAGTTCATTGCTCTCTACACTTATATAAGTAAGGAGCTGAGGGACATGTCGTTGACGGTGTTCCACATCATCCAGGACTCGTTGCAGAAATCGTTCAACGATCATATCTCAATCACGTCCATGAACGAATTATCCAAGATCATCGTTGATGTCATTCAGGACAACGACTACGACGCGAAGAAAAACCAGACTAAAGTGGCTGATATTTTGCAAGAGTTTTCATTGCAAGGATTTGAAGAACTGGAATTCTTCAAATCTGATGTTAGTCCGAGCCGTGACGTCGTTGCTGACAAGGTCCGGATCATTGTGGACATTGTCCAGGCGGCCTTGGCCAACAGCAAAGCAGGCGGCAAACTCGATAAGTACTAATTCAAAGTTCCTTTCCGTGAAAAAAACTTGAACAATTCTTATATCGATATGAAACGAACCACAATTGTAATCCACTAGTTCATTAATTTATCCACTTGTCCACTTAACAATATAACTTTCAAGGAGTTTTGATCATGCGGCGTTGGAGAGCTTGTATACTTGCAATGCCCAGTTAATCTTCTCAATGATCTCTTCACACTGAGGCACAGTTTCTGCCTCGAGATCGTACTTCTTCTTGATCACAGTCTCCTTCCCTCCCTGCTCACTGTCCTTTTCAATAACAATCTTGAAGTGGGTTGGACTCCTGGTGTCTTTGTATTGCTTGAGTTTGATAATACGAGAAATGTGGAAGGAGCTTGTCTTCAACATCGTATCATTGTAGTATTTGGAGTAGTTGTAATGGTGCAAGTAATGATGATGGTGGTGACTGCTATCCTGTGTGGAGCTGGAGAATGGGTTATCATTGGGATGCTTTTTCCAGTTGGCATCATCAGTGGGCGCCAAGTGTATGTAGTCACCATCCAATATGAGAGACTTTTCGATTCGATTAAGCAACGGGGACTTTTTCCTGTACACTTTCCACTTGAAGTAGATGGTGTTCAAATTCATGGGGAGCAATTGGTTGGAGCCGGTCATGAAATCCTCGATCGACGTCTTGGCTTTCAGGTTTGGCGGCGGCACAGTCTCTTTAGGCTCCGGTTGAATTTTGGCTGTTAAGTGAGTGTTACTTTCATTAACCTTGAAGCCGGTTTCAATCTCCGCAACTTTGGGCGTGATACCGCTTTGCAAGAATGTAGCGGAACTGGGGGTGATGTCCTCTTCCAAGGATTCGTTCTTGGTCTTGGGGTTCAACATCGACCGCGTTGCGTTTTTCGTATCCACAACCATGATAAACTCTGTGCTATCAATGTTGGAGAGAAGCTCGGAGTTATCCAATGGCGCTCTTCGTTTGTTGAAGTCACTCTCCATATTCCATGCATGTGAAGGTCCAGCATGAGACTCTTCCACAATCAGCACCAACTTATACTTTGACATATCAACTTGATATTGCCTGCAAATCAAGTCCAACAATCCTCCCACTTGCATGGAAGACGTAACGAAAAAGCTTATAGGCTTGGTGGAAGATGAGTTTGGGATGTTGTTCACTCTGACCTCGATACTATTGCCAACAGAATCACATAGGTTTGTGGGGTTCAAGTTTTCTGGGTGATCTTCACCAGCTTTCAGTCGCTCTTCACTGCGCTTCTCAAATATCTCGAGGTTTTGCTCGAGCTCAAGAGGTAGCGGAGACTGCTTTTCATGAGCGGAGACCTCTTTGCTGCTTTTGGCTCTGCAAAGCGCTAGGTACCTTGGGGAGTTGTAAGAGGAGAGTAATCTGGAACGATCCAAAGTTCCAAAGTTGGAATCGTATAGATCACCGTCCTCATCAATCAATTCCATTCGCCAAGTGTTGGGATTCATGAGAGTGACCTTATCAGTTTCTTCAGAGAATTCGTCTGCTTCGAAAAGACGCAAAAGGCAGAATCCAATGAGATCAAACACTGACACATTGCTGCTTACCTGTAAGTCTGTCAACACAGGCTTTGATTTTGGAGGGACAAAGAGATCGATCTTGGCTTGCTTGACGTTTTCGGAATTGGTAGTGACAAAAGTAAAATAGCTCAATGGGTTCATGTTCGACGACTTATACCTCATTTGAATCATGTCACTGAGATTGGATTTGACATTTTGGGGCAGGGAAAGCGTATTGTAACTTTTCTGGAACACGAAGAACTCCCTTCTTTTGAGAACTGGGGTGAGCTTGGAAAAGGCCGATTTGCTCACGCTGTCGGTTGGCGTAGCTGCGCTGGGGCCTTTGGGTTGACTGGCACCTTCTTTGCCTGTAGGTTGTTTAATGGGTCCTTTGATGCCAGGGTCTCTATCAAGCACATACGTGTCAGGGACCGTGTAGTCATACATAATATTGACACTGGAATCCGCCAAGGAATCCGCCTCGATGTCGGTGAATGCAGAGTCGACGGAATCTTCATCATTCAGCTCTTCTTCGCTTTCATCGTCAATTTCCAAAGTCAGCGCTCCACTATTAGAAGCATCGCTTTTTTCAATTGAAGACGCGTCATCCGTGTTGTAGGTCTCGTATTCAGCCTCGGTATTCTCAGGGTATGTCTGGCTGGGGTCATTGGGCAAGGATTCCATCGAAGAGCCGCTATCAGAATCACTCTGGTGGTACAGGAGCCTTTCACTCCGGGTGAAAAGCTTCGAGATTGGGTTCTTGTGTTCCTTTTGTTTCTTGACATCCGTGTCACTGACCGTCATGCGCTCAAGAGGTGGTATGGAGATCATCTGTGGCGATATCTGATCATATTGTGAATGGAAGCTTCCACCTTGGCTTTTCTTCTTGGAGCCCGGGACCTTGGATTTTCGTCGGGCGTGGTACCCTTTATTGGTGATGCGAGACGAATTGCGCTTGTGAGTGTTGTTTGGGAGTTGTAGATTACCAGGGACACCAGGGTCGGGAAGCTCATATGGAATGGGCGGCGACTTGGGCCTAAACTCTGGGTATTTGGAGTAGTCACTGACAAAGGAGCCCAAGTCAAGGGGTTTGACTATGCGTAGAATAGAACTAAGGCCTTTATCGGAGGAAGCCAAGGCATAACTTCTTTGCTGGGCTCGTAGCTGGGATGTTTCGAGCGGAAAAGCCATACTGACATGCGTGGGTAATGCAGAAGGAGGGATTGTGGTTTAGGTTCCAGTAGTAATAGTCTGTTATTATGTATATACTGTGAGTGCGTACGTGCAATGATAGTCTATGCGCGCGAGTAGCTGCAAAACATACCATATGCTCTAGAGCAGCTCTGGCAATACAATAGTAAGAGCTAGCCATGGGTGAGTGACCTATCTATTGATATTGGAATATCCATTTGACCAATATAACAGATTATAATGCCTGTGGTATATATACAGTGTGCAGTTCATAGCATTGCACTTTACGCTCCAATTTTATTGTTTACGAGGCACTATTGTATACTGTATGTCCTATTGTCTGCTCTACACCTACTGCCCACGCACTGCCTATTGTCTTCAGCCTACGGTCTCCGCACTATCTACCAATTACAATCTTCAACAGTAATCAGATTTTATTAAGCCAATAAGGTTCGGATGAAGTTTCTTCCACTTAATGGTTATTACCTTTAAACTTGTGCTTTTTTTTATTCAGGTTACCTGGGATTATCGAATCATGTGCCAGTGCAGCAAGCTTGCTTATCCGGTATAATGGCACGATATGCTAGTTTGAGCCAACAAAAGCATAAATCTTCAAATGGACGAAACTCGTAATTGTCTAACAGTTTGTAAAGAAAAACCAAATCCATCAGTCCGCTTATGGTTGTGTTTCTGTAACGTGACTCGACTCTTGCTCAGGGTCTCCGGTACTTTATATAGCGAGATACCGGCCTGGACACAACCCATGGACATTTCGTGTACACTCCAACGTCTTCAGCACTCCCCCACCCACATCCGCCACAAGTGCTTGCATAAACCCAAGCCATCCCCTTTGGTATTTTCTTACGAAGTTCTCGCGTTGCATGAGAATTGGCTTCTGATCACCGTATTCCATCCCGTTCCACTTCATTGCTACTCACCTGTCTCCACTGCGAAGTGAACACTCAGCTTATCACCATCATACCAATTCATGGCCTACAAGCTTTGTTATTATGTCCCATAGAAATGCCTCCCGAGACTCCGATTTGGGCAGCTTGAGCGATGAAATCTCCAACATCTATCGCACATACCAAAACAGACCCAGAGACCTCCACGACTCCAACCCCCAAAATCCAACCTCCATTGCCTTGGGTGATCTGGTTTCAGATGGCCATCATGTGTTGCAGGCTGCTTTCAACGGAGACAGTTCCCGTGGCGGAACCCCTATTTCCACCTCCTCTTTCGATTTCACCGACAACTATGGTGTGACCAACTCCTCCTTGAACGTGCTCCTCGACACCCCATCTGGAACTCATAACCTATCCACGGCCAAGCTTCCCGGATCACTGACAAACGAGCATCTGGAAAAGTTCTCTGTTCAAAATGAACTGTATCTTACTACTGGCGAAAGCATTGATGGCTACTCCAAGTATGATAGTACGGATTCCTCCCGAAACTACAACAAATGGGTCGAGAAAGGCGCTGCAGAGGCTCGCCGGAGTGGACCTAACGGAGAGACGATTGTACGTCGAACTGTTGATGATTTCGAGTTCGGTAAGGACTTGGGCGAGGGTTCTTATTCCACGGTGGTCTTGGCCACTGATAAGATTACGTCCCGCAAGTATGCAGTCAAGATCTTGGATAAGCGTCACATCATCAAGGAAAAGAAGGTTAAGTACGTGAATATTGAAAAGCATGCTCTAAATCGGTTGAGCCGCCAAAATGGAATCATCTCGCTTTTCTATACATTTCAAGACAAAAACTCGCTTTATTTTGTCCTTGATTATGCTGCAAATGGTGAGCTTTTGGGTCTTGTGAAGCAATATGGTACGCTTAATGAAGACTGTACCAAGTACTTGGGTGCCCAGATCCTTGATGCCATCCATAACATGCATTCCAATGGTATCATTCACAGAGATATAAAGCCAGAGAATATTCTTCTCGATGACAAATATAGGATCCGAATCACGGACTTTGGAACTGCCAAAATGCTCGAGAAGAAGGTTAATGGTACCACTGGAGAAGAAGAGAACTACCCTCTTGACGTGCGGGCGAAATCCTTTGTTGGAACGGCTGAGTACGTTTCCCCAGAGCTCTTGGAAAACAAGTACTGCGGTAAACCAGGCGATATTTGGGCTTTTGGGTGCATCTTGTATCAAATGATAGCAGGCAAGCCACCTTTCAAAGCTGCAAACGAGTACCTTACATTTCAGAAGATCACCAAGCTTCAATATGCCTTTAGTGCAGGGTTTCCTTCTGTTTTGAGAGATCTACTAAAGCAGATTCTTGTGTTGCAACCTTCAAGAAGAGCAACCATCAAGCAAATTAAAGCACATTTCTTTTTCGAAGATTTCGATTTTGATGATCCAAACCAAATCTGGAACTTGGAGATTCCAGAAATCAGCCCCTACAAGATGAATGCCAAGTCCATGATGACAGTTCCTGCCAAGCCCCAACAAAAAGCAAAGCCTGCCAAGATAGTCAATAAGAGTCCAGCTCCTAGAAAAGCTAGTGCAGAGACCCCTACTGATTCCAACGCTAAAACCCCGCAAACACCAAAGAACTTTAGTGCTGCTAGTGTTGCAGCGTATGTTTTGGCTAAGGATGACGAAGTCACTGAAACCAGCCCTGTGCCTAAGCCTGTTTCTACACCAACTCAACGAAAACAGACACCGAGTCGGCCAGCTCCAGAGTACATCCCAGGCACTAAGATTTTGCGGCCCCAAATCAACACTATGTCGAGCTACACCAAATCCTCCATTAGCAGCTCTAGTTCTAGTGATAAAGAAGCATCCAGGCGCAAATCATCCAAGGTCATGGACGTTTCTCCACCAACAGCCGTGGAAGCAGCATGGCAACAATATTTAGGACCGTTGGAAAGAGTTATTAATGTGGGGCTGGCAATTGTTAGGAAGCAGCCAACTTCAGTGTTTGAGAAGAAACACAAGGGTCTCATTCATGATGCTCCTCTTGGGTTTGCTAATAGAACAGCCAGTCAACGCAGAGGGTCTCGGTCGTTGATGTCACAAGTCGTGCAAGGTAACAAAGTAAAAGAATGGCACGATTCTGGTCTGAGGAGCAATCTGTTTACAGAAGAAGATGCCATCAAAATATATCCAGATGAGACCGTTGAGGAGAATGAGGTCAACGAACTTGACGACAAGAATGCGACGGTTGCATCCAGTTCGGCCAAAATTGGAAAGTCTCTCTTTAAGAAGCTTCTACCCAACTCGGAGAAGAAGCAAGAGAGTCCGACAGTGCTGAACAACAATGCAGTCGTCTCCGAAGATAAAAACTCATTGATGCTTGAGAAAGCACGCACTTATACAGTGCTAGTGACAACGCACGGAAGAGTGTTGCTTTTCTTGAGAGATGACCACAAGACCGATTACAAGATCATATGTGAGATACACCTTCAGTATCCTTTCATACGATTCAAGGAAGTGGTGACCAATACTTCAAGCAAGTTCGGTAAGATGATTCCTGTGACCGGTATGTTTGCCATAGTTGCCTCGCAAAGTACTTTCGTGTTCGAAACAGAGAAGTACGAGGTGAATCAATGGACGGAGGCATTGGCCAAAGCACAACTTAACCAAGTGGAGAGAGAAAAGGAAGCTGAAAGCATTGCTCATGCCAACACGACACCAAAACAGTCGCCCAAACCGTTAGCCATGCCAGCTTTCAATTCGAGCCCTCAGAACGGCCGGACTACGCCCAAGGAGAGCCGTTTCAGAATCAGCTCGCCAAAAATGAGGGATGTTGATCCAAGGGATACTACAGTGAGAGCAGAGCCAATCCAGTTGGAAAAAGAGGTACACCGCAGGAAACCACCTCCATCGCTCGGCAGCCCCAAGATGAACCATGCAGACCATCGCCGAAATATTGGCCAAGACGAGACGGTTTATGCAGCACAGCTAGCTGTTTCCAACAATGCAGCAGTGCAAATGCCAGAGTACCGGCGCTCAAGCTTCACGAAGGAAAGTGGCCCACATGCCCCCCACGGTACGTCCAAGCCAACGCTGTCTACTAACGGTGGTGGGAGAATTACGCAAATGAACTCGAAGTTTCTAGCCCGAAGCAGAAATCGCTAGGCACTTTAGATACATAAGAGATTTGGAGACAAATACGAGACGAATCAGTAGAAGCATGGAAAAGCAAACCGAACTGAGTCAACTAGATCAAACTAGACCCAATATCATCCGCTGATCAACAGCTGCATAAAAACATTCAAAGCAATTACCTAAATAGGCAAAAGATACTATCCATGGATTAGAGTAATGCATCAATACCAAGTATGTTTAGGTGAGAGAGGGTGGAGTCTGCAGGAGCGAGTTGCAACCTGTGGAAGGGAAAACGCAGTCCCGCGGGTCACGTGGCGCGTTCTGTGCACACGCCGCAGAGCCTACTATGGCGGCACCCATCGCTATTCGTTCGACACACAACCCGACTGCACACAGTGAGGGGGAATTTTTGTTCCCTCAAAATTTTTCTGACACTCGTAATTTCAGATACTCGTTTATTACACACAAGGATAAAATGGCTAAATTCATCAAGTCTGGTAAAGTTGGTATGTACATCCGTTTGATTCCCCTACTATGTTAAAACTACACTTTAACAAATTGGAGGTCCTGAATTATTTCCCTCCCAGCTCCTTTCATATTTTTCCAACATTGAAGCATCCCTTATACATTCGAAAGATGAGAGATTCCAGAAATCATTGCCAAAGAAAGAAGATTCCAAAGATATAACAAGAGATAATCACAACTTCTTCTTAAGATAGGCTTATTTATAAGATGAGACTATTCTGACTACTAGTCGTTGTCTGTTATCTGTTTATTAGCATTCTCAAGACCAGTTTAAAGTAGTTCATCTCAGTCAGTCATATACTAACCATTAGCTATTATTACCCGTGGCCGTTTCGCCGGTAAGAAGGTTGTTGTCGTCACACCAGTCGACGAGGGCTCCAAGAGCCACGCCTTCTCTCACGCCATTGTTGTTGGTATCGAGAAAGGTCCATCCAGAGCCCGCAAGGAGGACGATGCCAAGAAGATCGCAGCAAGAAACACCGTCAAGCCATTCGTCAAGTTGGTCAACTACAACCACTTGATGCCAACAAGATACTCCTTGGACGTTGAGTCCTTCAAGGGCGCTATCTCCGCCGACACTTTGAGAGAGCCATCCCAGAAAGAAGAAGCCAAGAAGGTTGTCAAGCAGGCTTTGGAAGAGAAGCACCAAGCCGGTAAGAACAAGTGGTTCTTCACCAAACTCCACTTCTAATGTCACTATATAGCACGCACGTGAAATAAAGCTTCTGCAACGAAAAATGGGGTTGTTTACCCATGTAGTAGACCCAACGACGATCGCATATTTTTTTTCATGATTTTCTTTCTCCAATAATGTGTCTCGCTTTATCTATGTTCTCAATTAGACTATTTTCAATTACACTGCGTTCATTCAATGTACTGTCAAAAATCCATTGTGAAGTCAACTGTTCCTATATTTCGGTAGTAAAAATTTCACACCTTGAATAATTCAATAGTGTTGTAAAAATCCAATATTGCTCAAAAATACAAACTATACTAAAAAATAAAATTCCTTTTTAAAACCGAAACTACCTCAATATCAGACTATTTAAAAATTTAAGTGTATTTATCTTTTTTTTTTTTGGTCTAAATTGTGTGGTGTTTCAGATTATCAATGTGTATAGTCAGGGTGCTCACGTGCGTAGGAAAAATACCCTCATTCGTAGGCACCGCTTCCCAAGCTCTTCACCACACCACACAATGTCCGAAGCCTCCGACATCTCGAAGCTCAAACTCGAAGATAAAGCCACCCAAGACCAAGTCATCACGCCCTGGGAGGTCGATGCAGGCGTGGACGAAAATGGTGATTCCAAGGCCATCGACTACAATAAGCTCATAGAGTCCTTTGGCACCAAGAAAATCACCCCTGAGCTCTTGCAGAGATTCAAGGAGGTCACGGGCGAAGAGCCTCACCCTTTCCTTAAAAGAGGGGTCTTCTTTTCCGAGAGAGATTTGACCAAAATCTTGGACTTGTATGAGCACGGAGAGCCTTTCTTCTTGTATACTGGCAGAGGGCCCTCTTCGGACTCGTTGCACTTGGGACACATGGTTCCCTTTGTGTTCACCAAGTGGTTGCAGGACGTTTTCGATGTACCTTTGGTCATTGAATTGACAGACGACGAGAAGTTCTTGTTCAAGCAGAAATTGACTATCGAAGACGTCAAGAAGTTCGCCATAGTCAACTGCAAGGATATTATCGCCGTAGGGTTCAAGCCTGAAAACACATTCATTTTCTCCGATTTGGCTTACATGAACCCTGCTCTTTACGAGAATGTGGTCCGTGTTTCCAGACAGATCACCACCACCACAGCCAAAGCAGTCTTCGGCTTCACCGACACGGACTGTATTGGTAAAATCCACTTTGCCAGTGTTCAAATCGCCACGGCATTCCCCTCATCTTTCCCTGATGTGTTGGGCTTGCCTCCAAAAACCCCATGTTTGATTCCTTGTGCCATTGACCAGGACCCATACTTCAGAGTTTGCAGAGATGTGGCAGACAAGTTAAAATTTTCCAAGCCTTCGTTGATCCACGCCAAATTCTTCCCAGCATTGCAAGGAGCAGCCACCAAGATGTCTGCTTCCGATACCACCACGTCGATTTTCATGGACGATACGCCCAAGCAGATCCAGAAGAAGATCAACAAGCATGCGTTTTCGGGAGGCAGAGCCACTTTGGAGGAGCACAGAGAGTTGGGAGGAGACATCGAGAAGGACATTGCCTACCAATACCTTTCTTTCTTCAGTGAAGACGATGAGAAGTTGGACCAGTTGGCCAAGGCCTACGCTAAGGGAGAACTTTTGTCTTCTGAGATGAAGAAGGAGTGTATTTCTATGTTACAGGAGTTTGTTGGTGCATACCAAGAACGGAGAGCCAAGGTGGACCAAGACGTCATTGATTCTTTCATGAAGCCACACAAGTTGGCCTCTGGTTTGAAAGAGAGAAAGGTGCCTGCCAAGGAAAGACCTCAGAAGGCCAAGAAGTAGTAGTAGACCATAATAGAAAAATAATAGACGATGATAATATTGAAGAGTATTTCAGATAGCTCACTTTTCCAAGAGAGCCTTGACATTTTCTAGAATGAACATAAGCTTCTCAAAGTCATCTGGGCTGGTCTGGTCTCTATGGCCAAACCACTTGGAGCCTATACTCAAAATGGTATTCTTGGGATCCTTCAGCAGAAAAACCACCTTGCTGATCTGTCCGACTATGACTTGAAGCTTCAAGTTAGATGAATCGCCCACCAACACAACGGGTTCAATGCCCAAACTATCCTCATCCTTCCACGTCCGGTTGATACTGGACTGTGTAGACAACGGAAGGTCGAAAGTGGTATCGACGATTCCATTTATAAGGATATTCAAGATAAGTTTATCCTGAAAAGATATGCTCTGGAACGTAAAGTAGTCATCTTTGAAAGTGCTGGTCAATTCATGCGTAGAGCCATGGTTCGTCCCAGACATGGTAATGGATGCGGACAGTAGTGCGTCAAGCGCATAATTTCAGTGAATATGTTAGCCGGCCCAGTCTCACTCGGCACGTTCACTCGGGACGCTCAGACTCAGCTCACTCCACCGACTGGCTCATTTGGCCCCAATCCTCATAGTCCCTGACTTTAAAAAATTGCCAAAATTGCCATTTTAGGACATTGATATAGTAATATACTAGTAATCTCCTACGCTAGTATATTTTGAAACACATCAATTACTTCTGTGATTATTGGCCAAATCCAGATCACTTGCACATTTCAGTTGGTCAGCCCAGCTGTCGCTTTAGTCACATTACTAAAAACTCGCATGCTGACGTGAGCTTTTTTCGGCACCTATGCATATATCTAGTGAGCGAGTCCTCTCTATCTTCGCACTCTCCACTGAAACTTACACTACAACTGATATAGCAAATGGTGAAATTCTGTGACATCCCAACAGCTATTGAAGCATACAAAAATGGCGAGTTCCTTGTGGTCATGGACGATGAGTCCCGTGAAAATGAAGGAGACTTGATCATTGCCGCAGAAAAGGTCACCCAGGAAAAGATGGCTTTCCTCGTTAGACACTCGTCGGGCTACGTTTGCTGCCCGCTCTCCACCAAGAAGGCCGACGAGCTCGATTTACAGCCCATGTTGAAGGATAGATTTGACAGACACGGCACTGCTTATACCGTTACCTGTGATTATGCTCATGGCACCACCACCGGTATTTCTGCCCACGATAGATCGTTGACTGCAAGACTGTTGGCTAGTGCCACTTCTAAGCCGGACGACTTTATAAGGCCGGGTCACATTCTTCCATTGAGAGCAGTCCCGGGACTCCTTAAAGAAAGAAGAGGTCATACTGAGGCCAGTGTACAGTTATGTGAGTTGGCTGGCTTGCAGCCCGCAGCCACCATCTGTGAACTTGTAAAAGACGAAGACGGCTCCATGATGAGGTTGGATGACTGTGCCGCTTTTGCCGAGAAGTTTGGCATCAAGCTTATCACCATTGAACAAATTGTNGCTTTTGCCGAGAAGTTTGGCATCAAGCTTATCACCATTGAACAAATTGTCCTGTACATATCCTAAACATACGCTCATTAATATATACGCATCCATGACTTAGCTTAATAGCATTATAGTATATGGCTATGGGCCTGTTACTTAGACAAGCACCAACTGGGCCTTTCTCTTGCCACTGAACTCGTCCTTCACCGAAGTCACATTAACCTCCACCTTGTCGAAAACACCAACCACTCTATCTTTGCCGTTGTTGTCCTTGAATTTCAACTCGTATTTGTCTTCGTCATACTCTGAGGTGTTGGCATCTCCCATCTCCTCAATTTTAATCAAACCTTCAACACCAAACTTGGGGACGAGCACGATGATACCATTGTTGAAACACTTGATCACGTATCCCTCCTGCGTGCTTTCGTTGCTTCTCATCACTTGCCCAACGTAGTACTCTATACTGGCTCTTCCGGCGAACTGCGCATTTCTGTGGCGTCTGTTGATGTTCTTCGTGATAAGTTCCATCTTGGTTTTGTCTCTGTGACTCAAGTCTAGAGTCTCGTAGCCAATGGCTCCGGCAAGCTGTCTGTGGGCCACCACATCACAGTATCTTCTGATGGGTGATGTGAAATGCGTGTAGATGTCGACGGCCAAACCATAATGCCTAAATTCAGGGTATCCGTAAGATCCCGATGGGAAATATTCTGCTGCCATCATACATCTGGTGGACATGATACGAATGAGCGTATTGAAGTAAGGGTCCTTTTCGTCCACGCACCGATCAAGAGAGTCAGCAAGAGCTCTTGATGACTCGAGAGATATAGTCATGCCTGGCTTTCTTACTCTCAAGATTTCGTTCAATGCCTCGAAATTGGTTGATGGTGGTGCCGCGTGTCTTCTCAACATGGCTGTTTGCGGGAATGCATCGTAGATCTTTCTTGCCACGGAGATGTTGGCCATCAACATGAACTCTTCAACCAACGAGTTTGTTTCCAAACTCTTTTTGATCTCCACCTGACCGGGGTCGGCGGTTTCGCTGTCCATATGAACCTTGACCTCAGGAGAAGACAAATTCAAGGCACCTGCATCCAATCTCTTTTGCTTCAAGCACTTGGAAAGCTTCAAAAGGATTCTAATGGATTGTGTCAATTCATCGTTTTGCGAGGGATCGTCGATCTTCATCTGTGCCTCTTCATACGAAAAGGCCTCTCTGGACTTGATGATGGATTTCATGAACTTGACGTCAATGATATTGGCATTCTCATCAACCTCCCAGATGACGGAGAAAGCAAACCTGTCGACATATGGCTTAAGGGAACACAAGTTGGTACCCAACAACATTGGCAACATATCGATTCTCTTGTCCACCAAATAGACGGATGTTCCTCTCGATGCACCCTCGTGGTCTAAAGCAGTATTTGGCTTCACGAAGTGAGTCACATCTGCAATATGGACACCCACTTCATAGTTTCCATTGGGTAATTTCGTTGCGTGTAAGGCATCATCAATATCTTGAGCGCCGATTGGATCGATGGAACACACCAATTTGTCACGCAAATCCACTCTCTTCTTCAACTGCTCGTCGCCGTTATCCAAGTTTTCGGGCACAACCCAGTTGTCTCCTTCTTTAGGCAAACACCCTAGGACTGCCTTCGAGAATGGTCTATACTCGACATCATGCTCTAGAAGCAAAGCCTCTCTTTCAGCCTCGACTCCTTCAATCGGTCCAAGACTACGAACGAAATGGCCTTGAGGGTGTTTGGAGTTCGATGGCCAAGAGTCAACGGTAACCACAATTCTTTGGCCAAGAAGCTCTTTTCCTCTTCTTGTCTTGATGCGTATCTTGGGAAGGGCTTTGTCCATCAAAATAACAAAACAAGTTTTAGATGCATTTCCAGCATCTTCCTCAACAGACACAGAGGATGGAGCAATTTGACCCACATAATATCTCCAGGATCTTCTTGCGATTCCCACCACTCTAGCAGTTGGCTGTAACCGCTTCTCTTCAGAAGAAGAAACGGCCTTCATTGCCTCCAGCGCCAAGACACGACGCTCTTTATCGGAGATGATATTCTCTTGGAAATCTTCATCCGCGTTGTCATTGCCCCCAATCGCATTCTCCTCCACAATAGTGGAAGAAGGTTCTCTCCATTTATCTCTTGGAAGCAACTCAACAATCACGGAGTCTCCATTGAAACCACGGTTCAAATTCTTTGTACCAATTACAAGCAATGACTTTTTAAAGGCGGCAGTGTTGATTGACCCTTCCAATATGTTGTAGGTAGATACACTCAAAACACCCTGGTACAATGTACCGTTTTTAATACCAGCCATGATTCTGGAGGTGGAGTAGTACTCGGGGAAAGCAATCTCCGAAGCGTTTTTGTCGAAGCTTTCGTTTTCAGTGGGAATCATATCCCTCAATTGCTCTCCATTGCTCAAGCTTGAGATATACGCTATAAGGGACCTTGCATCAACACCTTCTTTCTTGGCCTTTTCTCTGTTGTCCTTATCATTGCAGACAAGAATAATATCCAAATTCTTGTTCGATTTGTGAAGATGTTCTTTATACCAAGAGGCACATTTGCGGATAGCCCGGTCATTTCTGTCGTTGATGGACTCGTTCTTTTCTCGCTGGATATAGGTTTCCTCATGGAATTCATTGTGGAACACCACAAACCTTTTATCTGCAGCTTTAACAAGGGCACGTGTTCTTTGGTAGATTGGAAACGATCTGTTCTTGACTTCATCAAGCACCACTTGTGGAATGATAACATCGTAAAAGCAATCTGCATGCTCCAACAAATCGATTGCTTGTAATATAATATTTGTGTCAAGAATCAAATAATGAGGAACTCCCGATTTCGTCTTGGATGGAGAGTCCAGCAACGTGAATTCGGGAAGATTGCCATCAGCATCTGGCTTGACAATGTTGATGCACGTATTGCAGAACTGAGAATAACAGGGAATATCGGTACGGAGGTAATGCTCGCGTACGATTTTGGTACAAGCCCCGTTTCTGGATCTCACAAAAACCTTCTGTGTCGCCGTAAGACCTGACGAAAGCCTTTTCTTCTGGATCATTGGTGGGCGGTAGCTAGAGTGAGAAAATACCTACACTTGGAGGTTCTCATCGACCCCATCGCACCCGTACACCACGTAATAAAGGGTCAACAGGGTGGAACAATTTTTTACAAAAAAAAAAGACGAATGGCTGTTCAAAAAATTTTGAACGTAGATATTAAGGTGACTCTTTAAACTAGAATTGTGCATTGTGTACTTTTATAAATAGTGAATAAGGCATGCTTGTGGCACATTACTTATACACGGTTGTAGACCTCCGCAGGTGCTTCAACGCCCAGTTACCTAGCCTCTTGCTGCTGTAGTTCAGCCATAGGCACCTGGTTTTGGTTAATATTGACACTAGACTCGGTACTGGAGTTTAGTACACGCTGGCTGGCAAGACCTCCCTCCTTATGATGGTCAATAAACTCCTCATCAAACTTCTCGGGGTGTTTGATCCTGTAGTGTTTCACCGCAGATGGGAACAAGTCCATAGACCACATGACAAGAAGGAATCCGTACCAGAAGGATATGAGCCACTCAAACAGAGCAGACAAGGATTTTCTATCGGTTTTCATAAAATATCCGAAACAGATTGCGAAAGCCACGGCGGCAAGAAGCCAGAAAAGCTTGACAAAGAATGACACCATATAAAGGTTTTGCCACCTACCTGTTCCGAAGACAACTCTCTCGTGGTTTGGGTTTAGTCTCTGAGGGAAGTTTCCAAAGATAAACGAATTGAGGAAGTTGAAGAAACATGCCCAAAAGACAAAGAAAATGAACACAGCCACCATGGTCAAGTGCACGGTGTGGTAAGTGGTAGTTTTGAAGATGGACACAAAGAGAATACCCAATTGACCAATCACTGCCATGATAATACTGATCATGGCGAAGATGGGCTGTTTTGTGGAAACATAAGGCTGAAGTTTGTGTTTCTTTCTCAAGATGAACTCCATCAAGAGCGTTCCCACGAAGAATATGAGCTGGAACCCTGTACAGGCGATAAAAAGTGGGTTCAAATTTGTGGCGCCCACATCACTGATATAGACGGGATTCTGCTGCTCTCCATTCATGAAGGCGTAAATAGGACGGCCTTGCAAGGACCAGGCGGAGAGAAGAGCAATAAGCATACCCCACCACACCACGAGTGCGACTAGCGGTATGAGGTAGTAGTGGAGCTTCTTGAACCTCAATTTAGTTGCAGGCATGCCAAATCTATAAACAGTCAAATTTTGCTTAAATTGATGGTGGATCTGGGATTTGCTTCTTATATGACCGTTGGAATGTATAGGTGCGAAAATCAGCTACGTCACAGCAATGATCGTCCTCGCCTATGCTACAGAAATGCACAGAACTCCGAGACTGCGGCTGCCTGAGACAATAGTCCAGAATGAGATCACTCGGAACAATATATGTAACCATGTTCAATTATTAAAATCCACATTATCTTTAGTGTCGAAGCTAATAATTTGCTTTTTAGGCTTTTGCGGTTATTTCCTTTTTTTTTTCCTTTTTTTTCTGGCCCTGTTGCTTACCATAGGGTGTTCCCATCTATATTCGCTTGTCAGTGTTTCAACAGAAATTCGTGGATATCGTCTGCGCCTTGAAAAATCCAGATCACCGAGTGAGGCTTAGCCAAGGACGGTATGTTATCGCACTTAACCTGCGCTCGAGTTTCACGAAATTAGCTTTCAATTGTCGACCTGTATCCAAGTCATGACAATCCCCTTTGTTCTCCGCCTTTTTTTGGTATTCTTCTGAGACCTCGAAACCACCTGAAAAAATTAAAAACTTCGGTCGATTGTTGTTTTAAAAAGAATATTTTAGACGACATATAAATTCCAAAATGCTATTTAAAGAAACACAGCTGAAAAATCCCGGGTATTTGTGGCCAATAATATCCTTCGGCTTAGCATAAGACCTAAAGCATTCCATTCTATCAAACTGCCCTGTCAGGATTTGTCATCTACTTTGCCTCAATGCGGCTGGCCGGCCCGCGCAGGAACCAGCCGACGTGCGTCTCGTCTGAGCCTGGCCGCTGTCCCTGTTTCACATATAATGGACTACCAAACATGTTCAAGTTCGACATCGACAAATACTTGAACCCTTACATATGGCCAAATCAGGTACATCGTGCACCTAAACCCGTGCGCCGTTTCTTGGGGGGCATGAACCGGAAGGACGTGCCGGATTACTTACTTTGGCTCGATACTCTTGTGGCCACATTTTGTGGAATAGCCGTCATTGAAGGGGTGTTCAAGAGTCACACCGTATTCACCGACCACAATGCTCCGTTAATTATTGCTTCCTATGGTGCTTCTGCCATTCTATGCTTCAATGTCTCGGCCTCTCCTCTTGCGCAGCCCCGGAACCTCTTGATGGGCCAATTCGTGTCGTCGTTAATTGGCGTGTGTGTCCAGAAATTATTTCTGCTTTCGGCGCTGGCTAGAGATAATTACTGGGCTGGAGGTGCCTTGAGTGTGGCCTTACTGTCTGTGGCCATGTCCATGCTCAACTGTGTACATCCTCCAGGTGGAGCCTCGGCACTTCTTCCTTCCGCGGATGAGGGAATAAGACAGATGAGTTGGTGGTATATCCCGGTTCAGATTATTTCATCATTGCTTATGATGGCTGTTGCTTGTATATTCGGAGCATTGTTCCGGGGCTACCCTACCTATTGGTGGACACCAAAAGAAGTCGGCCGTCCACATTTTGTGGAGCCTGTACCGCCTGAGGCAAATTCTGCTAGCGGACTGCCTCTTTGGGAACACAACTTCCAATTCAATGGCGAGCCTGGACAATTAGTGATCACAGAGGAAGGAGTCCAGTTACCTGCCGACTTTGTATTGAGTGACTTAGAGGAGGCTTACCTCGAAGACTTTCAAAAACGTTTGAGGGGAATAGAAACCAAGTGATAGTTTATGTGTCACAGCTTACATAATCATTTATACATAAGCTGTTCAACGTGCCCAATCCTTGGTCAATAAATACTTGTGAGACTTTCGAAATATTTTCTCAAGGATACTTCTTACTTTGCAAGCTGATTGAATTATTCGTGAATTTATTTGACAGGTCAAAGCATATATTTCTACTTTCATGTTATAATTATGCGACCTGTAGCTTTAACCTGGGTTTGCGGGAGGTTAAAGCTTTAAACGGCTAATCATTGTTGAGTTGGCCGTTGATTGTTGGCTTGGCCAAACGGGAGGTACTGAACTATAGTCACGTACTCTCTTGTCCAAATTTGATACAAAATAGTCATGTTAGGAAACGATTTCACAAGGATACTGAGATGCAAGGTATCCCGATCGGGTGACACTTGCATATAACGTGCTTGTGTTTCATGTATATGCAGGGTTGCATACAACCAGTGTATATAACAGCGAGGTTTTCCTCCCTTGAATAAATCAGGGAGTTCCTCGTCTATTCTAGGTTCAATACATGCCATGATAAACTATAGGACGTAAGGAAGACGTCCATTATAAGACTAACAGTTTGTAATTCCTGTTAAGTTTTTACAAGTCAGCTTCGTTCCTCATGGCCCAATGGTCAAGGCGTCTGGCTACGAAAGTAACCACTTCTGTTGGAACCAGAAGATTCCAGGTTCGACTCCTGGTGGGGAAGCTACTTTTTTATTGACCTTTTCAGTCAATTTTTTTTAGATTAATCAGAAGGAATCACTTATCGACATTTAAGATCCCGAGTCAGAGGTTTCTGGTGGATTTTTTCTGTGAGTGCACGTACCGCCTTTTTTATTCTTTTGGTGCGTTTCAGTGGATTCATATATTAACACTGCTCTACATAAATGTCTCATTGCGGTAAACCTAGATAACTTCTTCTAAGAATTTACCAACCAATGAATAGGCGTATTTGTTCTCAAACTTGCCATCTACAGCGGTCTGGGCACCAGCCGAGGTTAAATAGTCAAGACTCTCCACATAGAACAAGCCATCGTGGATTCCACCGTCTTCAACATGCACCTCTAATTTTCCGGTGCCTTTCTTTGTGACCAAATCAACGAACTTCTCGATACCGTACCGGAGTTTTTCTCTCTCTCCGTAGACAAAGAGCAATCTTCCTTTACCATTAACAGCACTCACATTGGCCCATTGAGTAGCATAATCGTCATCAGTGAAGTGGACAAACGGAGCGACGTCTTTTCTGTCGAGTCCTTCGATATACCAGTCACCCATTTTTCCATCAATGGCACCCAAGTCACCGGTGGTGTCGACCCCGGGGAGAGGAGTGGCCTCAGTGTATGGCTCGAGCCAAGGTGAGATGTACACCATGTTTTCCGGCTGAGGCAAAGGAGAGAAGTCCCATTCAAACTCAGTAAACTTGGAGAATTGCTCGCGTGCTTCCTCGGGGTAAGCAATGAACCGAGCCATGGCAGATGCCAAGTTGGTACCACATGAGTCTCCCACCAATATAATTTTATCGTAGCCCTCATCGACCAAAGCACGGTAAGCAGTCATTGCCTCATGGATCTGGGTAGGGTACTTCTTGTAATGGCAGGTCAATGAGTAGTCGATAATAGCCACAGACAACTTGCTTCTCTTGGGCTCTGGAACCGCATAGTAGAGAGCCATAATTCCGACAAATTGAGCTGCAAAGACATTAAGAGCATACCCACCTCCGTGAAGGAACAAAACGACGCTCTTTTTGCCACTATCCTCGTTCTTCGAACGGTGCACCCAGTAGGTGCGGTCAGCAACCTTCTCCCCGTAAGCATTGAGGCCGACGGCCAATGAAGAGCCCTTGTATTTGGCAAACAAAGTGGTGACAGGGGCATACAAAACAGTAGCCACGTCATCTCTCGTGAAGTTATTAGCCAAGTGACTCTCCACAGACAAGTGGACATTCTTGTATAGCGAGTTGCGGAACTCTTTATTGGTGTTTTGATAAACTGTGCCCACGGTGTAGTATCTAATGATGGCAGAGATGATCGCCGCAGGAGCGGTAAGCAATCTCGCCAAGAACCTTAAGGAAATCATAAATCCGTTGAAGATGTGGGATAAATATGTGGATCGGCGAAAGAAGATGTAGTGGGGCCGAGGAAGGTTGCTGAGGCCCCGCGCAACTTAGACGAGATACATTTCAAAGAGCTAGCCCGCCTGACCTAATTTGGATATCACCTGATACTAACAATGCTTTACAACTCACTATTAAATCTATAAGCGCTATAATCTAAAGCCGCTCGAGCTCTGTGCCGAGGCGGCCTTCTTAATGTTACCCACGGCATCGCGGAGCTCACCCTTCTTATCAATCACCGTCAAGTTCTTGGCCTTACCCAAGGTATCCACCACATCGCTGACCTTCTGTCTCTTTTTGTCACCTCCCGACTTTTCCTTCTCCTTCTCTCTCTGTTCTTTGATGTCTCTGAGCTCGTTGAAGTACTTGGATTTGGCTCTCTTTTTAGACCGATGCAATCTCTGCTTGTCGTCTCGGCTCAACTCGTCCTTCGAGTATGACAATCCCGACTTCAACTGCACTTCCGATAATCCCTTGGCTCCATCAGCCTTGGGCTTGTCGTCTCCGATCCTGTATATTTCTTGAGGAGCCAACTTCGACTCGTCAGACACATGCAATGGTTGAGCATCCTCCATGAAGATGGAAGCTGGCGCATCGGACACCTTCACTTCGATGCTCTTGTACTCGCTCGGCTTGGGGATGTAATGTGCCAGACATAAAGAGTCGAGTGTATAGTTGAGTTTGGTGAAGAGATCCGAGATCAAGTTGTGCGCGGCCTCAACCTCTTCACTGACTTTATCTTCAGGATCCACACCATGGTACTCGTCCTCGTACAATTCCGCCAAGGACTTGGTGCTTTTCTCCTCTGAAACCTCAGTCTTTTGCTTGCGGACGAATTTGCCCACATCCGTGATGAGTCTCTTAGGCAAATCGTCGAATTCGTCGTTTTTGACTCTTCTGCGGATGAGATCCTCGATGGTCTCCGTGACCTCATCAGTAATGACGGGCACAGGTTTGGAAGTACGGTCGAACTCGAGGTTGGGCGTAACGTCGTCGGTCAAAAGCGAGTCTGTAGGTCTATCTTTGGACTGGACTTCACCTTTCATGGTCCACTTCTTCTCCGCAATGAGCTCGGCCTCGAGCCCGGCGATTTCGGCCTGTAGCTTTTGCTGCTGTTTTTCGAAAGTAGACAATTCTTCATTAGGCTTCGTTTCTTCGTTGTCTTCATCGTCGAAAAGATCTCGCATGGCCCCGTTCACGGCATGTTCATACTCGTTTTCGTCCAAGTCGGACCCTGGCTCATTGTCAGCTGGAGCAGATTGCTTTGGAGCAATCTTTTGTTTGCCTGGCTTATCGAAAAACTCATCGTAGTACTCCATTTCCTCGTGTTCTTCATCATCATCGTCGTTGTCACTTAAGTCTGCAAAGAGATCGATCTCTTCTTCGTCATCGCTCGGTTCATCTTCAAGCGCCACGATTTGTTTGTTGAATTGGTCGATATCGAAGAACTCGTCGTTGAGTCCAAAGGCGTCTTTTGTTGGTGCACTTTCGTCATCGGATGGCACTTTGGTCTCCTCAGAGTCGGCATCCAGAACACCATCCTCGTCCAAGCCAGATTCTTCCTCATCTTCTAAATCCACACTTTCTTTATTTTCTTCCTCTTCATTATCTTCATTATCTTCTTCTTCCTCTTGTTCTCCATTTTCCTCTTCACTGCTGAATTCGCCGTGGGCCAGGAGATACTCCCCCTCATTAGAGGCATCGTCATCAGACTGGCTCAAGGACTCTTCACTGACGCCATAAATTTGCTTTAACTTTGGAAGCTTTTCAAAGTGAAACGCCTCGCCAACACCCTGGAGGATCATCTGCGCCTGGCCAAAGACCTGTGTGGAATCTAAGCCATCGGTGTACACCTCCTCAAGAACAGAGTGGTCCTTGGCGATGGGGTCCAAGAGACTCTTTGTGATGGAGTTCAATTTTTCGGCAAAGTCATCTGTTTGCGATAGCTTAAATACCGAACCGGGCGCCTCGAGCAAATTCAGTAGCAAATCCATGGGCTTGTAGTGATGTAATTTGGTTAGGCGTGAGAAGTTGTGAGAAAAAAGCTAGGATGAGCATCGAGGGTAGTGCACGCGAGCCTGAGACATACTCACTATCAGTACCTACGCTAACCACTACAACCACATCACACCAGTGCTACTATTGATTGATCTATCACAAAATACAATACATCATAGAATAGAGTAGATTACTGGGAATAATTGGGATAACCAAAATACAATTTACTAATTTGGATCAACATTAACCCCACTTCACCCGAAAGATATATTTCCATGAAACTTCTACCGGGCATAGGGTCGTATTGGGATAGACTAGCATCCAAAATCCCTACACACCTTCAAATACACAGATTCAAATCAGGAACGTCGTCTCGAAGGTGGGTGGCCAGACAAACCGACGACTATCACTCCAAAAAAGCCAAGCTGCAGGGATACCGGTCGCGAGCTGCATATAAGCTTCTAGAGTTGGATCTGAAGTTTAAAATCATTGGACGAAACACCAAAAATATTGTTGACTTGGGTTTTGCTCCTGGAGCGTGGACTCAAGTGGTGCTTTCCAAATTGGCTGCTCTTGGCGTAAAGTCGCATAAAGTGGTGGGTGTGGATCTTCTAAATTGCTCACCTCCAGAGGGCTCTCATTTCATCCAGGGAGATATCTTCTCCAAGGCCACGCACCAGGAAATCCAGGCTCTTTTCGATAACAAACCCGTGGACTTGGTTATGAGCGATATGATGGCCAATACTAGTGGTATTAAAGATAATGACCACTATGCCAGCATGGACTTGTGCGATGGGGTGATGATCTTGGCCTGTGACTTTCTCAGGAAGAATGGTAGTTTGGTGATGAAGTTTTACACAGGCAAGGAAGATGCCAGAATGCAGGAGAGGCTTTCCAAAGTGTTCCACAAGGTGTTTCGTGCCAAGCCGGAAGCTTGTAGAGCAGAACTGCGAGAGATGTACTTTGTAGCCTTGAACAAGAAGCGTGATAAGGTCGACCTCAGTGAGATTTTCCCCGAGTCTTGAGCATTTTGTCTACTTGAAGTGAATTGATTTTAGTTTTTTTTTTTTTTGATGTGGATCTATAATCACAAGACACTCACAAGCTTCAAGGAGAATACAGCTACAACGTGAAGTTCAGCCATGGTGTGGAATACAGCCAGTGAAAACAATAGCTGTCATGTGACATCCATTACAACTCAGTCACTAGATAAAAATACCTGTAAATAGCCAAATTTTTTAAGCATTTCACTTTTTATTATATCATAACTCTAACACCATAACTCTAACACCATAACTATAACATCATAATTAATACATCGTAACCAATTTATTGCAAGTAATACATTGTATATCACCATCGCACTGGGCTCATACATTTTCGCGCAGTTGCACCCAATCCATTAACTCATCACTTCATTGTTCATTACCTTAATACTACATCTACCACAAGGGTAACAATGTCGCCGTCCCAAGTATATACTAAACACCCAATTCTTGTAAATCCCTTGAAATGGCTACGAGGCGTCAAAAAAAGACACGTTCCAAACCTCTACTTGGACACCTATTACGACCCTAAGACCATCAGCGCCAATCCGTTTCTCAACTCCTTGGCCTCTACTCGCCTGGACATCTCCAGGTCCCGCTTCCCAACGGGTAATATGATCCAGATGATTGTCAAGGCCTCCCAAAACGACCCCAATGAAAAATTTTCTATTCAACCTGTTCTACACAAGCCTGAAAGTGGTCATAACCCTGCGAGCTATGTTATCGGTAATAAGAGCTACGTCAGCTATGCCATGAAGAAGCGGTTCATGCCGGTTCCGCTGAATGTCCGCCATAGAAGCCCCAATATCATGCGGCACATTTCTATATCAAAGACATTTGATAAGGACGTGGAACTTCTCCTCCGAAACTCTTTCACTGAATTATTGACCCAATATAAGCCAAAACCATTTAGTGAAGGAAACGGGATCCTTCTAAAACCAAGCTCATCTTTGAAAATTGAGTGGGATCATCATACTCCGGTGGTCTACACGGACATAGTGGAGAATGATACATTTCTAGACTACACGCAGGACAAGGAAATGTGTTGTATGGTCATTAAACTAATCGGGTATCTAATCTAAAAGTACATAAAGAAGGAAAAAAACATGGACATGACAAACGCACTCCAGCTTTGTTCAATTCCAATGATACCCCCGGACTTCTTAGAAGCAGAGGAGGAAGTGTTCATGGTCACACTCGATAAGGTCTTGACCTCTTCCTCGCGAGAGATCCACCCACTGACTGTGTTTGCGTCCAAAGAGGACGAGATTTGCATATTGTCCAGCATGAAGACGGTGATGGTGCCGTCGGTACCGAACACAACTCCACCCTTCATGGTGGAGGAAGTGTCTCTGTCAAAGTAAGCATTGGCCTGCATACCATTGTTGATGTCGTCAGTGCCCTGGTAGTCGTGAACTGTGGAGTAAAGATGGGTTGTTTCAGTGGAGTTCATGACCTCGAAGATATCGAGCTCACCACATCCAGAGTTCCAGCACGAGCACGAAGCAGACGACGAGTACTGCGATGTTCTGGGGATCTTGGCGTTCAAAAACCAGATGGCAGGCATATCATAGTAGGCCGAAGACTGAACAGTGGCCTCTGGCATCCTGAATTCGAACAAAAACATCTTGGTGGCTCCGGCAAATCCGTGGTATGCTGGGATCCCGTCCCTGTACACACCACAAGAGCCACTGGAGCTGGATTCTGGGCAGCTGACATTGGAGAAGATGGCGTACTCCTGGTTGGATTCGACCAAGTTGTCTGCCTCCAAGATAGTAGGCTCATTAGCAGCAGCAGTACCATTGGCACCTGCATAGGTCAAAGCTTTGCCCAAGCAAGGCGATTTATCACCAGCATTGGTCAAAAAAGTCACGTTTTGGGCGGTCTGGTCTTCAGCGTTATAATAAGATACACGCTCCCAAGTTCCACTGGACAGATCGGCTGCGTAATACGCACCAAACAGTTCCAAGGTCAATGGCCCACGAAGGTGCACCGACACTTCCTCATTCAAAGGCGCGTTTGTTCCTTCAAAAACGGTGAAATTGTCCTCGAGTTCACAGGAACACTTTTTGGAGTTAATGTTCAGGAACGATTTAACGTCATAGTAGTAGCCGGTGAAGCCGAAATTTTGGAATGCAATTGAGTCTGCACTGGAAGCTCTCTTCTCAAGGCCAACCGCTAGAATTGGCGCAAGAAATGTTGACAAAAGGGTGAAGCTTTTCATTGTTAACGATAGTTAGAATATTGAGCAGAAAAAAGGGGGGGAAGGAGCGAGGCGGAGCGAGGTTATATATACTTTGTTGACACATGCACGAGGGTGCATGGGTGCAGGCACCAGGCTATGTTCCAAGGCTCGATCTACAGCAAACACCGAGTAACGTGCAGGCAGAAAGGGAGGGAAAAAGGGGTAGGGTTCTTGGTCTATTTGAAAGCCTTGTTTCATATGTAATGGCCATGTTTTAAAAACCCTTTCGCCTTGTTCCAGGTCACGCCATGTCATATCAGCTGAGAGTCTCGCCTAAGGCCAGGGCTCGCAAATGTTTGTCTGCGTGAGGAAACCAGCCATTGCGGCCTGCACACATTTCCACGTCTCACGCGCGTCCATGTCATTAAAGTGACACTTTGAATCGTGCCAAGACATGACAATGCTAAAGCGGATTGACATATCTGCAATGAAGAAAACCGAGATTTGAAAATTCTGGTGATGAGGTAAAATGAATGGCACTGCATAGAAGCCTCATGATGAGATGATATTTTGCGTTTTGGTGGATCGTGTTGACTAACGATAATTTTGCCATCGCCCAAATTACACGATCTGATTTTATTCTTATACAGATTTGAGATTCATATTTACAGTGATTGTCAAAACTATTCAAACCAACGTGGCAAAATGGTTCAAACCACAGGCTAGCAAAATTAAACAAACCAATAATTCAAAAAGTTTCGTACGCCTTCACACAGTCTTTCAAACCAAATGTTATAACGTTTCAAACCCCATCTTTCATTATAATTCAATCTTCTAAATTCTTAAATCTGGAGGCTGGTTTGAATAGTTTTGAAAAACACTGTATAGAGCTCAATTTTTCGCGTGCCAGCCCACCAGGTCTGATGCTCACAATGTGTGCTTACAATAAGGAAGTGTGTTCAGTGACTGCGCGTAACGTGAGCGTAATATATTGCAGTCTAAAGAAAGGGGAAGCTTTCTAGATTGGGCCGCCATTTCGTCTCCGTGACTCATCGACTTCTCCGTAACTCATCGATTGCTAGTATACCCAAATTGGAAACCTCTGCAATAGCTCTAATTTCCGTACAATGTCTTCTCCCAATGAGTGTAGGAGTACAGATAGTTCTTACTGTGCCAGAGACCGGATAATAATCTAAAAATTTCCATAAGTGAATTAAATACACTCTAGGAAAAAGACCATCTATTAGAACCTTGCCGTTTCTTCCGGAATGGAATGTGTATATTCCAGATCGATGCCCAGCATTGGGTAGGAAGGTGGGATTATATGCCGGAGGCAGCATCTGAGAATTTGCGGCTTTTCCCAACGGTGCTCACATGAAATCTATACATTGGCACACCAACAGATTTGTCGCCTTTTTCGTTTTTCAAACTCGGTATCCTTCTATATATACCCTAGCATCGGACTGTATCCGCCGTGTGGCCCTCTGAACCCCTTCTTTAAAGGCCCCTTGGTTGTTCTTTCTTCCCATAAGCGAGCTATAACACGCAGTGTCCAGCGCTAACAAGCTCTGAAACGTGCCTTACTTGCTTCCAATCAATGCCTAGTGGCTCCAAACTCAAGACGCCATCCGAATACCCCAAATCTCCCATCTCCCCGCCTCCTCCATCCTTGACTGGTGCTGGTGCTGCCGATATAGCTGCTAACTATTCCCGGGCAACCGCACTCGCCGCTACATCACATGCTCTGTCGTGTTCACTTCCCAAATCCAATGAAAATGCTTCGGTTTTGAAGCCTCATTCGGGCATCGACATCGTGGCCTTGATCTTTATCCTCCTCACCGTTCCCCAGGGCGTCAGTTGTTTTCTTTTGACTGCATACATCTTGCTGAATTCTTTCAAAAATCTTGCGGGCAAATTGATAGCAAAATGCTTCATCCGCTTTGATAGTGGGCTGCAGTACACCTTGGAGACATACTCGCAGTCTCGTTACTACCGCTCCGAACTTATTGGTGAATTCTTGCAATTATTCTCCATCAACTCGTTCATCTTATTGGTTTGCCATTATACGATGCCTCATTCCTGGTTCAACTACCTTATAGTATTGGCCAAATCCATCATAGCAAACCGTATGATTGGAAGCTACTCCCTGGGCTCTAATACTTACGTTTCTGTGGTTTCCAGTAGCTCCGCCAATCCGGGTATCATGATCACCACCACTACCA
This sequence comes from Metschnikowia lochheadii, assembly GCA_002370915.1. Taxonomy (NCBI): domain Eukaryota; kingdom Fungi; phylum Ascomycota; class Pichiomycetes; order Serinales; family Metschnikowiaceae; genus Metschnikowia; species Metschnikowia lochheadii. The sequence goes on along the minus strand of NLAW01001884.1, from coordinate 72,139 downwards.
TGTGCAACGGTGACAATTCACAGCGAAGTCAAAGCAACGACTTTTTTGCCCGGGGTTTCTTCAAGTTTCTACAGGGAACTTTTTTCGTCCTTGCCACCAAATACGTCATCAAAACCTGGCTTTCTAGTCTTAGTGTTGAAGCCGTATCCGATGATCTTGTGTTTTTCTATCATAACTTTGTTCTTTTTCAAGAAAGCCCCAAGTTCACAACAGCGGAGTTTGTCAAACAAGCCATAGCCAAATCTCCCGTTTCTTTACAATATTTTACCTCGACGCAGAACGACTCATTACATGGTTTCGGAAACTCAAGGGTTTTGGAAAAGGCCATCATTCATTTTGCCTTGGACCATTTACACATAGGGCGAAAAACCCTAGGGACAGTCTGTTTTGTTATTAAAGAAATCATAACTGTCATCAATTATGCCTACTTGGTACTCTGCATCCATGTCATAAGCTTGACAATATCCCCATTATTAAAAAAGTTCTTCATTTTAAGAACATATTCCAATACCTTAGACCATTTATCCTCATTAACCCCTGATATCCCTTATGGTGGCTCCAAGAAAAACGGAACCTTGCTACCTCTTCCTCGAGAAACTTCTACAGAATCTCCAGTGGTGTTGAATGTTGAGTCTATATCTGCTCAGCCTCCTGCTTCACCACCCGGAAAAATCCCTGAAATACAGATTGATCCTTCAATTGCCAGTGCAAAGCTCAAACTCGACTCAAGTGAATCTGTTATGTCTGTTTCGGCCGAGAACTTTAAGGTTTTCTGCATGTCATCTTTCGCAAGCCTACAAACTTCGCCGGGTATCAAGCCAAGCCTGAAAACAACAGTGGACAGAAAGAGTGCTAGCACTGCTATCACGCCCTCCACCACAATCATGGATAAATTTTACACCATCTCAATACAACCCTTATGGTCATGGATTGCTGCTATTAAGATTATTTTCAACCTGCCTTCTTTGTTCTCGAAGCCAGGTACAGAGGTTGATCTTCTCTTGTCCGGATCATCTTCAGAACTGAAAATGAAAACGGCAATTTCGCACGTCAGCGATGATTCTGTCATTTTGGAAGACCTTGACCAGTCGCTTACCAGAATTGGAGCGGAAAACATATCAGTGAAGGTCAATGATGTCGAGTGGCCATATCACGATTTCATCTCCTCCACTGAAGACGAAGGCAACGGCCATCTTCGCATATATGCATTATCACCTCTGATGCAATTTTCCATTGATATCTTCAAAAACGATGCTTTAGTGAGCAATCACCTCGTGATAACTAGAGGAACGAAACTTGAAAATTTGGATACCTCTGTCAACAAAGCCATAGGTACACTCCAATCCAGCTTGCTATATGCAATCCAATCTTTGTCACATCTCAAAGCTGACTACAAGAAGCAGAAGAAGGACGATAACAAACGGGTTGCTGATTTGAGAAGAAAAATCGACGCAGTGAAGTCCAAAATTGGAAAGCTTGGCAACAAAGAGACTAGTGAGGTGAGAGTAAGTGGAAAGCTCAAGGGCTTGCAAAACTCAGCACACCAGTTAGAAACTGAGATAAGAGATATCGAGGATCTGATCCACGAACATGAGAGCTCAGAGTCCAAGTTCGATGCCGTGTACGTCGAAGAGGAAAAGCATCTCGAAGATCAAATCAAAGCCACGGAATCTTCAATCAAGGAAAGTGAAACGGAAGTTATCCGGTTGAGGTCTGAATTGAAGAGCTTAGGAAACGAAAAAAGTTTCACGGAAATGAAACTTAAAAAGCTTACTGCCAAACTCGAAGCGAAGAAGGAAGAGGTGTCGCAAGTCAAAAACGAAGTAAAGGCCTTAAAAAAGGCGTTGTTGTTAAATCTCCAGAAGAGACAAGTGAAGGTCCACGACCGTTTCGAGGTCATCATTCCCCGAATCGTCGAAGCTACCGACCAGCTCTCCGAAGAGATCAATAGATACCTTGACGGGGACTCGGGGAACCAGTCATTCTAAGCATATCAAGGTACAGTATATAGTTTATGAACAAACATTCGGTTACAGGCCAAAGTAGAGATTCAAGCATTAATGGATTCTTTGTGAAAAAGAATTAAATGCTATCGGCAATATATTCTATTATGTACAGGTTATTCGCTGAGAGGGTTCCCCACCTTATGAAAACCCTTTTGGAAGTATAGCAAGCCTCCTGAAGGAGCAGTATATTCGAGACTAGGCTGTATGATTTCATCAACCTTGACGACCCAGATTTCATGGTCCTCCACCGGGAACACATCGCTCTTGTGGCATATGAATACAACCTCCAGGTCCTTCAATATGGGTATGGCGGCGTCCGCACGTGACTGATGCATGAAGTAGCTATCATCCAAGCCCAGAAAAGGAGTGGTCATCTCATGGTAGGGATCATCTTCGTCAACAGAGTCGAAATGCGAATTATCCCGTTTGATGCCGCCAGCAAACTTCCGTCCCAAGTACACGGCCTTCTTGGTAGGAGGCATCACGTGGATGGCCAAAGCACCATTGTTCTGGTGTAGCGCAGCCGACGTATAGCTGGGTAGATGCAAATTAAACATAAGCATGGGATTGGGATATGCAGACAATGATGACACCGACGAGAGCGTCATGCCATGGAGAGAGGGTTTTGCTGGGTTAGTGCCGGAGGTGAGAATCATGGCTTGCGAGCTGACCCGAGCCATGGCACTTTTGAAGAGGTTGCGTGCATTAGAATTCATGCTTCGTATAGACGGCCTCATTATCGTTTATAAATATGGTGGTGTTCTTATTGACTCTCTAGTCACTATACGTGTGGTCACTATGCGAGTGTTCCCTTGATGCGAGTATTCACTATTGATGCGAAACTTAATAGATAACTTGTGCGCCGCATACCCAGACAACAAGCCAATCCCACCTATCTCTACCCACCCACTCATCCACTCATCCACTCGTATTAACTCAAAACTTTCACCTTCACATTTTGATGTATTTTGTAATTTTGAAAAAATAGATGTTCATTTACCTTCATGATTTAAATTTTTGTGATTTTTCGAAATATCTGGTTTGTTCCTTATGTTTGTTATTCTAATAGCTTTGTTTAGTAGATCTCAGAAAATGGATTGATCAGCTAAATGGCCATTGTTTTCGATACTCTCGAGGCTCACTGCGAAATCACCAGAACGCTACTGAAGCCACTGTTACATAGAGCAATAGATCTATAGAAAATCGCAACACTTCATGGATAATTCTGTAATATAATAATATAATAATTTGGGGCAACTACGTCGATGGAATTTTTAAATTTACTATTTAAAAAAAAAAATCACTTGACCTATTGTATGAATCAATATCGAGTATTAGTAGATTCCCCATTATTATGATCGCTTGCTTAGTCGAGGGCGCGGTGTTCATGCAGTTTGTTTGTATTTCGTTCTTACCTAGACTGATCCACATCCCACTGGACCACCATCATGACCGACGCTCGTTATGGCGCCTTGTTCGATGCCTACGTGGAACGACATTCCAACCCGCTTGGGAGGTTATCCTTGAACGTGGCTGCGCCCAATGGCCTGCTCAAACCAAAACCTACTGCTGAGGGAGATGTGATAGCCAAGGCCAAAGCTATCCTCGATGCCTTGGATTCCTGTGCCACTGAAAACCCTGTTATATCCAGTGCTTTCAAGTGCTTGTACTTGGATTGCAGTGGTATCAAACCCACGCTTGCATTACTCAAGAAACATCAGTTATATATCATTACCTTGAACTCAAAGAAGCTTCCACACAATGCCCTCCAGGAACTCTCCACCATGTACCACGTGCTCACGGCCTCCCGGAAATATGGAGACGTGTCTTATGATGTGCTTTTGAAGGGTGTGGGCCCTGGCGAGACGAGCTTTCCACTGGCTTTGCTAATATCATTCAACTTCTTTGTCATACAAGGCATTTTGCACTTGGCCTCCCTGAAGTTGACAGCCATGCTACGCCAAGATCCTAAGTTTAACATCTCCATATTCAAATACATATCCCTGTGTTTTCTCTCGGGCTCCAATCTAATGTTGGCTATTACTCCGCTTGACCATGCCCTACGTTCGAAATACTACTTGAATGCAATCAAGATGATCTCAGGGTCCATCAAAATTGCTGAGGTCTTACAGAAAAAACTCCAGAGTGAAACGTTGGATTTATATATCTTGGCTTTGACCTTGAAATTATCCCAGTTCCGCTTTTCTTGTGGTGAGAAAATCGACGTGGACCTTTCCATTTACAAACACTCATCTTTGCATCCTTTCGTCCAGGACTTTTGCAACGCAACAAACATGAATTTTCCGGTCACACTTTCGAACGTTGGCTTTTTTCCTGGACCACCAGTGACGAAGAACACAATCCCCAGTGTTACTGAACCTTCTGATGTTGTGGTTCTTTCACAGATAGATACAAATGACATTGCACAGTTATTCCTGTCCCTTGCCGAGGTGTCAGTCCAAGCATCTTGTGCTAATCTCATGATCGCTCTAGACTCGTTGGCACGTAATGATGCAAATGAACTCTCCGGTTTTGCTGAACAAACTATATCGTTTTTGAAACTGATTGTCAATACCACAGATGAAGCAGATGAGGCAACAACTACAATTATTCCAAAACTAACATCAAAGTTGAAGGAAACTTCGAATGTTATACAATTAAGGCAACTTTCACGGCTCTGCTTTCAGTTTGGTAAGACATTCTCTCTGACAGCATCTTTCGTCCAAACCAGCATTCTTGATTTGGTATGCTGCTCGCTCATTTCCGATTCCAATACTGTTTGCCGGTTGAAAACTCGGATCGAATACTGTTTGGCTCGGATCATAGATCTGCAACGCTATGACTTAGCACATGACATAATCCTTCAATACTTGGAGAGCTTCAAGATTGAGTCTGCCGATGATAGTTCTTTGGATTTGTTCGCCAGTTTGGTTACTGGCTACCCAACTCTGATTGAGACTATTTTTGGTGTCAATCTGAAAATGCCTTCGGCTGTTCAACGGAGGATACTCGAAAAGTGCTGTACTCAGGGAGAGTCGCCAAATTTCAATAGCACAACTTTGCAAACCCTTTTTTCTCAAAAGCAAGAATTGTTTCTGTTGTCCATACTTCAAAAGTTTGCTGATAAGTGCTCTGCTTTCATCGAGCTCGATAGTCTACCTGCCATGAGTTCAAAGGAAGATTATTTGTTTACTTGCAGTATTCTTCTATCGGGGTTAGATTCTGAGTTATACCCTTATGAAGTCTTGGAAACGGTAGAAACTCATCTAGTGGCCTGGTTCGAATACATCACTGAGACACTTACCGAGAACCACATATCATTGATTTGTGCGATTCTTGAGAAACTCCTGCTAATGGGAATGTACAGTTTGACAATCAAGAACGCTGAAAAGTTGCTATCACTAGGCCAAATTGACAACCTTTCTTTGCACAATACAGTTTCGCTTCTCGCCCACTGTTACATGGAAATGGGCTCTTATGAGCACTTGCCTAGGCTTATTGCTGAATCTGGAGAAGCTTTGAAAAAGTCCCACTCTCGTGATCAAACCAATGTGAACTACAGCGATGTTCTCTTTTGGAAATTACTCCAGCTCAAGTACTTTATTGGAGTGAGTGACCGTGCCAAATATAGTGCCAAAATAGAGGAGATCAAGAAAATACTCTCGTCTAGACCTGAGTATACTTTCAATGGTGAAGGTCATGCAGATTTGCTTTCGAGACTCAAAAACTTATACATTATTTCCGAGTTTCTGAAATTAGTATGCGAAGCTAGTGTTATTTCTGGAAATCATCTCAATTCGCTTAAACATTCCAAGTTTGCAATCAAGCTATTGTTGTCTATCGACAGGAAGATCGAATCCCTCGGAGATTATGCCGCTTTGAAAAAGAAAGTCGAGAGACTTCTCTTATCAGCATATCAATGCTCTTACAAATCAGCCAGATATCTAGGTTTGCTGAAAGAAGCTTTGTTTTACCTTGACGAAATAAAGCGGCAAACTTCCAAACTCTCATACCCTGGGGCCAAGCAGTTCTGGAGCTTTTTCCTCGCTATGAATTACGAGTATGCGAATAAAAATCAAAAGGCTGTGGAAGAATACGGCAAAGGGTCTCAATCACTCTGGAACACGCCAGTCTTATGTGCCATGCAGCTTATCTCATCTATTATACTAGAAAGAGAATTATTGAGCGAAACTGAGTTGAAAGTCAAGCTTGAGAATTTACTCCAGCATTTGCGTGACTTTGAAAGTTGGCAGGGAAGCCACAGATTGGTGTTTTCCATGAGAAGTTTGGCCGATTCCTGTGCAGATCTCGAGTACTTCATTTCGGTGCAATTGAAAGGCCACTCCATGATGCACGTGTTACCAAAGAGTAATAGTCATTTGCTAATGCTTCTCAACGCCATCATAGTGACTCGTTCTGAACTATCAAACATGGTGTTGCCTGAGTCTAAGAAGTTGCCCTTTATGGTGCCAGCTTCCAATCCGGCAGTAGGTATAACGAGTGAACAGTTCAAAATGAGTGAAAAGTTGATTGAGTGTAAAGAGATATTGATGAAATTACTCGAAGGCAACTACCTTTCATTTTTGGACATTGCCCAAATCCACGATGTTCAATACTTGCTCAACCGGTGTGTGTTTCTACTATCATCATTTGCTATTCTTAAAAAGAGCGGGGCAAAAAACTTGCTACAGACGTTGTTTTTCTTAAAGGATACAGCTAATCATCTCCCGTTCCATAACCAGGAGCAGATGCTCGAAGCCTTTGATGGGTTTATTCCAGAAACTGATCTCGATAGAAAACACAGGCCGTTTCACGATTTAAAAGAAACGTTATTTGCTGATTTAAAGTCTTATCTCCCACGCGACTGGGTAATTGTGACCTTGGATGTCTGTCAAATCAGTGGCAACTTGTTGATTTCCAGGTTAGATTCCCAGACAGAGTATCCGATGGTGGTGCAAATCCCCTTCAATCGGAAAGGAACAGAAATTTCGTTCAAAAGCATCAGCGAAGAGGTCAAAAACATTGTGTCGGAGAGCAACAAGTCGACAAAGTCTGGTGTCACGTCACTGGTCAAGACCAAGGAAGATCGCAAGTCTTGGTGGAAGGCACGGTTTGAGTTGGATATGCGTCTTGAGAAATGTTTGAATATACTTGATCAGGATGTGATCGGTGGGTTCATGGGTATTTTTGGATCCCCCAACCCAAATGACCCTGCTTTTAATCGCTTTAAAACGAGATTAGGTGAAATCACCAGTTTCTTATCGCCTGAGTTTGAGCTAGGCGACAATATGATCCAGCTTTTCTACAACTTGTCTCCATACAAGAACGGAGTTTTCGACGCAAGTCTTTTGGATGATCTTCTCAACTACGTTGGGGAAAGTTTTAGCCATGCCGGACTCAAAAGAAGCATTTTTGCTAAACACCTTCCCACATTGCGCAACAGATTGATACAGCTCTACGAAGAGTCCCATCCGAAACCTGAGCAAGGCCACCTCATCTTGATCCCCAGTTTCCGGTGCAGTCCTATCCCATGGGAGTCTATGAGTGTACTCAAAGGACGGTCTGTGTCACGCATGCCCAGTGCCAGTACCCTAATTCAGGCTTTGAAGTCCCATAAAGATACTATGGCAGTTCACAAAAACCAGCAAGAAAATGTGTTTTATGTGGTGAACCCAGGCAAAGATCTCATCAGGACCCAAGGCCGTTTTGAGCCATTGTTATCCAAACTCCCTGGTGGATTTGGGATAATCGGAGAAGAACCCACCGAGGAGTTTATCTTAGACAATGTTTTCAACCATGACCTCTTCATCTACATGGGTCATGGAGGAGGAGAGCAATACATCCGGTCGTCATCTCTCATGAAGGCCCGTTTCCAAGAGAAGCGCAGGTCCCTACCAGTTGCATTGTTGATGGGGTGCTCTTCATCTGCGTACCAAGACAACGGAAGGCTCCAGGAATCGAGCAACATTTTCAACTGGCTTGTCTGTGGATCTCCTGCAGTGGTCACGAATCTCTGGGATGTGACGGACAAGGACATTGATACTTTCAGTCTTAATTTATTTAAAAAGTGGGGCTTGTCTCAGGATTCAACCCGAAAGCCTGTGGATTTGGGTCATGCTATGACTGCTAGTCGAGACTCGTGTACTTTGAAGTACTTGAATGGAGCAGCCCCAATTTTGCATGGTCTACCTTTACATATCCGCAGATCAGCTCAAGGTACTGATTAGTTTGGTTATATTAATACACAATAAGGTTTAGGTCTTATAAACAGTAAGTTACAGCTCTGAGGTATGAGGATCATGATTGGTAGCCATCTGCGACGCCTCTCCAGCATTGGTTGCTACTCCCTCTGCATCTGAGGGTCCTGGGCTCATATTGCCGGGACGGTCATTCTGGCTGTCGAAGTTGGCAGACTGAGTCGTATTGGTAGATGTGGAAGAGTTGCTTGGAACACACCAGTTCTTGTGGCTGTGCCATGCACGCATCTGACACTCTCTGGAGCAGTATTTGGTTCTCTTGCACCTCTTGCACTTACTAAACTCTCGGGGAAACTTCTCCCACCGTCCACACTCTAGGTTCCCACACTGCCTCACACCACCCTTAAAATCGTTCCTGCGACAAGAATTCCGCATGATGACCCCTGACCAGTAAGACATATCTGTTCCGGCAAGGAAGGTGAACTTTTCAATCATGGGGAAAAGATTGACTTTCTTGTACTCCTTTAGAGCTTCGTCAAAATCGTCGTCTGCACATGGGTCATCATTGTCGATATCGAAATTTTGGTAGGTGTCGTAATTCCACACTTTTGACAAGTAAGCTTTCTCTTCTAGTCTCTTTTCTATGATGGTGTTGCGCAACTTTTTGCATTCGGCTTGGATGAAGTCGTTCACCTGCTCATTGATTCGGCACAACGCTAGATCACGATCCAACTCACTAGTTTTCGTTTTGGCCTGCCGGATAAGTTCACGTAGATGGTATAAATAACAAGATCTTCTTGAGTTCATTGAATCGTCCTCGAAAGTAGGCAAATACTCATCTGCTTCTTCATCATCTTTGTTTCTGTCGTCACTATCATCTTCAAATTCATCCAAATCGTCGTCGAAATCATCTGCTCGTGAACTCTTCTTGAGCTCACTGCTCTTCTCACAAAGCACCAACTCGTCTGCGGACAAGTCGAAGTTATCATGCCCAATGCCTAGTTCGCTTAGTTGAGGCGAATTGGCTGATGAGGCATGGAAGCCCTCAATGAAATCGGTGGCTTCCAGATTGTCCTGGACAGACGGAATGAAGCGCGAGGATAAGTTGCCTGACTTTTTCTCTTTCTGCGCTAGCGTGTCACTTGGGTTCATCGAGAGCTGGTGTCTGACTTTGGCACGGAGTTGCTTTCTGTAGGCTAGACGCATCTCTCTATCCCTCATTCTCATATCGATCACAAGATGGGTGTTTTGCAAAACATCCTTCAAGTAGGGGTATTTGGAAATGTAGGCTAGTAGTTGTAGACACCACACGACGTCATCATCACGAGGAATTATGAGCCCCGTGTTGGTGAAGTTTCTGGGCGTAATCTTTGCATGAATGGCATCGAAATAACTTGCTGAAGCTTCGTCAAATAAGTATAGGTTGTTGAGAAACTGTAGGTTGTTGTCCATATCGTATTCGGAGTCACTCTGGCCATGATTGTAGATGACCTCGTTCTCCTTCTCATCCCTCAACTTCCTGATGATAGTCACTATGAGGAGTCTCCGCCGAATCTCATCCGAGATACCACTGGTTGGGATACGGCCAGAGTCAAGTGAGTAAGATGTCACGTCGCCACGCACTAGATTGAGAAGCTGATCCAAAGTTAAGTTTTGAAGATCCTCACACAAAAGATTGTCTATGTCATGAGTGAGGTAAAACAAGTTGCATGCCTCTTGACTGCAGTCTAATTCCGTGCTGCAGACGTCATTAGGGCTCAAGTAATGGAGAGGCTGCATCATTGCATCATCTTGGAATTGTTGGGTATCCTGATTGGTGTCCGGGGTAGCATTCGAGACCACCGGATCGGAAAATTCTCCTGCTTGTGAAGCTTGCTGATTGCCAGCAGAAAAACGGATGTTCAAGAACGTATCACCCAGGTCGTCATCAATATTATCAAGATCATTAGGTGGTTGCACCATTTGTTCATCACCTTGAGCCTGAAATGCATGAGTATCCGTAGGTGTATCCTGTCGTGCTAACTGTTGACCCCCAAACGGATTCTCTTGCGCCTGTTGTCGCAGTTGACGCATCTGCTGAGTAAACTGATGCTGCAGAACTAAATTTGAATACATTTGGGAGGCACCCACAGAACAAGACACACCTTTGCAAAAAGAGTTTGTCTCATGAAGGCTCATGTAGTTATCCAAAACAGTGGCAATGACAGGAAGCATACCAGCTCTCACGACCTTTTGCCGTATCTTCTCGGTACCTCTCGTGCTAATAAGAACCAAGCACTGGAAAGCAAGAGTCCACTTCCAGGCAGTCAATAGCTTCTTCTCATTGTTGAAAATGCTATTTGTTGAGTTGGAATTCGGGTTGTGGCACTCGAGGAGAATTTCAACTAATCGCTCTATGCCTCCGTCGTTGGAGAGTGTCTCCCTAACCTTGGCACTAGAGGAAACAAGGTAAGTTAAGTGGTTGAGGGAGTTAACAAGGGGCTTATCTGACGTAACATCGAGCGCTCGCCGGTCATAAAGACTCGTCGTGATGGTGACAGCGGCTCTATTGTTGGATATAGACCTGTAATTAGAGTCTCTCATTACTTGTATGTAGGGCTCTGACGGTTTAGGATCTGTGGCAGTGAACTAGTGGGTGTTTATGAACTCATCAAGTAGTCGTGGAATAGGTAAAAAAAAATGAATGGTTGAATATGTACCTTGTGTGTGTGTGTGTGTAGTAGATGGGATGAGACGTAAATGATAATGATTAGTGATGGCAAAATCAAGGGCGAAATGGGCGCGAGTGGATGATGAAAAAAGCCGTGTTCTCACTGGATCGACCAGACCCTGAGCTAAAAAGACGAAATTCCCGTACACATATTTTTTTTGGTTTTTTATATTTCTACTAGTACAGATTTACTCCAAGGAAAATTCTTTACATCTTCTACTCCGGAATTCGACCTGTTTATTGATATGTGGCCTTGTCTCGCCTTATGTCACGTGCGCGCGCCACTTTCTTTGCAGGATATGCCAAGACTATTCCCCATTAGGAAGTCTTTAGAAGTAGCCGTTAGCCATGGTGGCGGGGTTGCGAAAAATAAGGTTTTGTTCTTACGTCACCACGTTGGCCACTTCTTGAAAATTTGCTCCTGAGTCGAGATGTATGTGGTTTTCCTGTACACAAGCCGGCCTGATAAGATACTCATTGCTTAGATACTCATTGCTTTTCCCAACTTCCATATCCCCACGCCCCCATGAACAGTGTACCATTAAAGTCAATCGACCTACTAAACCTTGGAGAGTTGTTTGAATCCTCGCAGAAGATCATTGATCTGATTCCACAATGGCTGAATGGAGGTGTTTATGACTATAAGATCCCTCAGTCCTCTGAGAAGATAAAAGTGAAGATTCACACCAAGAACCATTTGAATAAAGATTACTGGGTTTCCAGAACGAACCACTTCACGGAACTTTCTATTCTGGAGAAGGAAAAACTTTGGAGCCAGCTCATCCGCTATGTGGTAGGTTCCCTTCTGTCTCTTGATGACTCCCACACTGCTATTGAGAAGGACTATATCCATGAGCTCGACAAATATAACCTCCACCCATATGAGACCTCTTACCAGGCTCCTCAGGGGTACCAGAGCATCACGTATTTGGCCGAGTTATACTACCTGCTCCAGTTTCCCTTGAACCCAAGACGGTTCTGTAACTTGGTTCACGTGATCAAGAGTGATGCTGATAATGAGGCGTACGTGATCAGTCTTGCAATTGACCCTTCACTTATTCCGGGACAATCAAAGCAACCCAAAGTTGTTGATGCTCAATATGCTTCCATTGAACGCATTCGTTTTGATGGCTCCGACCTTGAATGGATTATGACCACGTGCTCTGATGCTAAAGGTGCGGTGCCCCACTGGCTAGCACGCATGTCGATGAATGGGGTAGTTGCAAAGGATGTGCCTTCTTTCTTGAACTGGGTTCATTCCAAAGAAAGTTAGGTTCATTTGGTTAAAGCCATTGAATCATGTTTTGCCCTCACTCAATCCCCCAAGCCAGATTCTCACGTCCTCGCCAAGACTATCAAGGAACCCTAAATTTGCTGCCCCATATAAGCTATCGGCCACTTTGATAAGATAGTTCTCCTCACGTTCGGACGCAACGCGTGCTTTGGCCTTAGAATTGCTGTCTTTAATTATGATGATGATTTTGTTCTCATGTCTGATGAGATAGAATATCCAGTCCCCTGATTTTCGGCTAGAAAACTTATGTAAGCTCTCAGTGGCCACACTTGTTGCTGGAAAGACCCTGCCTCTGGACTTACAAACAAAATGAGCTATTAATCTGTCGTGTAGATGGAAAATGATCTTGTAAAGCGACCGCTTGTTGCTTGGAACTGGCTCATGAGGCCTGAGAAAGGTTGGGAGCGTTGGTAGCGAAGATCGGTAGCTCTTATTTTCAGTATCGTAAACAATATAGAAGAAACCGCTTTCCACTTCCTCATGTAAGGACCCAGCACTAGAGTCCCTTACCTCGATACCAATTGAGTCTTTGAGAGAGCCAATGCTGTTACCCATCAGCATATGCAGAGTTCTTGTGAATTCCATGACACCCTCTATCAAACCGTTTTGGAGATCATTATAAAATTCTCTTCTCTCGAGCTGCTCCATGCCGGATTCAAAGGCTAAAATGGTCAAGGTCTCATCCTCCAAGAAGACTACAAGCAGCATCTCCACAGTCTCAATCTTCCCATCAGTGGAGTTGAGAGGTATTTGAATGAGGAGTCTCGTGATTTCATCTTCCATCAATCCAACCAAAAACTTACCTTTCGGAGAGTCTGACTCCAGGCACAGATCCTCGACATTAGGTTCATTTGAGGTGGGCTCAGACCATGTGTGGAACCAGCTTGGAGCAGTGGTGATTTGCTCGGAGACTGCCAGCCCAAGATACTTGAACCCATTGATGGTCTCATTGATTGGCAGCACTATGAGTTTATTGGTGATGGTGGCTGGGTGTAAGGCATCCATTGTGGATGCATATGAAGACATTGATACATCAGGGAGTTCTTCATCTTCCAAATCTAGCTCTGCTTCTGCGGTACTTGATTCTTCTTTCTCTTTCTGCCATTTTCTCGTCAATATCTCATAGATTCTTCCGATTTTGGGGCTTATTTTTTGGGCCTCGAGACACCCATTTAAATCCAAACACTCGAAAATATTGTATACCTTTAGCATCTGCAAACGGGCCTCTTTTTCATTCAACGACGGTTGACAGTGAGTATAAATAATGCCTCTTTTCTTAGGCGTGTCTTTGCTGACATTGGCAACAAGAATAGCACTAGGAGACACCTGTCCACCGAATACAGTCTCATCCAACTTGGCCTTTTGAGCCTCGGGAAGCTTAATTGAGGACACTTTGTAGCTGTTTTCCGGGAGAAAGCGGAAAACCCCAAGGTTATTCGTTCTGTTGGGCCAACACAAGTTGGTAGGCCCAAAGTGAGGCTCTGAACCGCAGTTATAGTAATTCATGAAGCTTGCCCAGTGTTCCTTAAGCATCTGTTTAAAGGTAGAATCACCATGCATATTTCGGAGTTTTTCGAACGACAGATGAAACAATAGAAACGTGGCGTGCCATTCCTGGACCATGATCTCCAATTGCTGTCCGTATACGTCTTTGCTGGCATCGGGGCCACACCTTCCGGATATAGACATGGATAAATAGTAATCCTTTTCGATTTCCACACATGAAATCACCCCGTCGTTGACGTGTATCGATACGGCTTGCGTAGAATGACCGAACTCCGAGGCCAAGCTTCCGGAACCTCGAATAAGACCAATTGTATTAAGTTTTTCCTCAAGCTCTGCATCACCATCACTTTCAAAGCTCTCGCTGATGCTGGATTGGCCATTTTGGTCTGTTTTTGGCTTGATGAAAAAGAGAATCTGCTTGGAGAGTGCCAGTAGACTCTCGTCATTTTGTGGGGCCCAAAAGGGATTGTAGAGCGTAACATAGCTGATGTGAGGCCGAGTGGATTTCTCACTGCTGGTATCTGAAATGGCAGCAAACCCCAAGTTGGCTCCACCGAAACGACGTATGAAATCCGACAAGTAATTGCTCATGGAGAAGAGGGCTTGGTCAATGCAGAGTGCGTCTCACTGCGGTGCATGCGATGTAGATGTGACGATCCAGGCACTGAGAACGGACTATAATAAAAACATGTCCATGTCTGATTTTTAGATTTATTAGATGTTTTTGTAACTGTTATGGGTACTTCTATGATGATCAATGACTATTGATTTATTTAGTAACTAAATGTAGATTGTAGTGGAGTAGTCGAGTAGTAGACCATGGAGACTGTGTAGACTGTAGACTGTAGACTGTAGACTGTAGACTGTAGAGTAGTAGACTGTAGGCTGCGCAGACCATGTAGACTATGTAGACTATGTAGTAGAGGAAGCAGTAGAGTACGTAATAGAGTAGTAATTTCGAGTAATAAACTAGAAGCTAGAGTTGAATATTTAAGTAGTTCTATTACTGATCTACAATGAAATAACATCATTTTCTGAGCTCTAATCCTGTGTTGACTGGACCACTAGCTGTACGTACTACTCACTACTCACTGCTCACTACTCACTACTGACCATACACAACAAATATCAACAAAGGATCCATAAAAAAATTCTGAGCAAACGATCAATAAATACAAAAAATCTCCTAATAACTGGTGTATTCATCACCTCATATATTACCTTTCTTCTTACCTGTCGTCTGTGCTAGTATGATTGAGTGGTATACTGTAATGTAGATTGTGTAGACTATTTTCTCTATGTAGACTACTATGACTATAGTGACTATAGAACTCCTATGCTATGTATGTCTATGTATGATTCCGAGCCGTGCAATGATGTTTAGAGGTCCCATAAGTCGTGCCAGCCGATGTTCTTCCTGACGGCGTTGGAAAATCCCTCATGATGCTTGACCCAGATTCTAGTAGCCTCTCTGTTGAGCAGGACCGGGGCGGTTTCGATCTTATTGGCGATACCATCGTACTGATTCTTGAAGAAATCAACGGATGAAACAAGACGATTCTTTTTCTGCTTCGGGTCTTCCTCCTTGTCCACCTCGGCCACCCGCTTCTTGGCTACCATAGAGCCAACAATTTCATCGAGACCCATCTGGATGAGAGGGAAGAGCCACTGCCGCTTGTGGTTGACAACCTTACGCTTTTGCTCCGCCTTTTCTCGTCCAATGAACATGGTAATGCTATCCCAATCGGGCCCAAACACCAAGTACGACTCGCCCGTCTCGAGATCTCTTTGGGTCTCCAACTTGAGGTCAAACTTGCGCACAAGCAGGGTCAAGGCCTCAATCTGCTTGATTTCATGCGGCTTCAATGCTGTCTTCATCTGCGAAGAGCCAACTTCAGGCGAAAGCATCTTGTCGAGGAACGGAATGAATTGACACGCAAGGAACTCAGCATTGGAAGTAGGCCCACAATACGATACTCGGGCCTCCGTAGGGATCAGATCGGCGATTCTCTTCATGACTGCTTTGTTTTGCTTTGCCTGCTCAAAGGTACTGAAATCTAGATCCTTTGCATTGGGTATGAGACTTTCGAGGTTTCTGAATTTCAGCGAGTTGATGTCACTGAACAAAGACCAAAACTTCAATGCCGCTAGCGTGGGGTAGAAGCTGGAATCTCCTTTGGATGCCAAAGAGTCGTAGTAAAATAACCAGTCGCTCATCTCTGCTGGCCTCACCACCGAGTCGTCTTGCACATGTACCACATCAAGGTACTTGTTGAAACATCCTCTTACAACTTTATCAAGCGATCCTGAAGCAGCAGATTTGCCATCCCCTGTGGAAACCACGTCCAACAATTCATTGAAGTTTTCCTCTTTGGAGAGTCGCTGGTCTCTGCGGAAAATGAGGTTTACCAAGGAGAACCACGTCATCAGTGCATCTTTATTAGCAAAGGTTCCATTTTTCTCCTCTTTCAGAAAGAAATGCAAGTCCGAGTCGAGTTTTCGGCACGAGAACTGGAGATAGTTGATGCACGCCCGGATATCACCATCACAGATCTCAAAGACCTCTGCAATTTTTGTTCTATCAAGGTCCAAGTTTTCCATCTTACTGATTTTCGATAGAAGCTCTTTGACCGATGCCTGTGCAGATACATTAATCTTCTTGTCCTCTCCAGCCGAGGAAGGTTTCCGGAAAGGTACTATCTCACACATTGGACGGAGCTTTTCCATGGGGTTGATGCCTCCATGCCGGGAACCCAGGGGATAGATATCATTGGCAATGCAAATGATTGGTCTGTTGAGCACGAAGCGCTTGCCTTTTCCAGACTTCTTTTTCTTTGGGTCCTCGTGTGCTTTGGAGGATTGTTGGTCCTGCAGGATGATATCAGAGATGACTTTGACGATATCGCCAGCATTGATAGCCGAGTCGATTTCATCAATCACCAAACACGTTGGTTTGCCCTTGGCCGAAATAGTGTTCACAGTAAGGGCATTTTTGATCTTCAACTTCAACGCAGATGTAGCATTAGCAAAGCGACTGGCGCCTTGGGACTTTTCAACTCCCGACATAACGTCCATACTGTTGGCCGCATTCAATTCGTCGACGTGATAGCCCATTTGTTTGGCGAGGAGATGAGAAATGGCCGTCTTGCCGATTCCAGGAGGACCATGCACCAAGAGCACTTTCTTAAAGGGTCTTCCTAAATGGTCAACGAAAGCATCTTTCATGATTTCCCGACCAAACACCACAGCATCCCATTTTTTGAGCCAATGCATCACCATACGGTACTGCGATTCATTGCCGGAGTGACACACTTGGAAGTATGTCTTTGGCCTATACTTATCTGCCCACATGAGCGAGCACTCTGTGTTCTTATTTTGTTTCAGAAACTTATCTTTCAGAGATTCATGTTTCAGGGATTCATGTTTCAGAGACACCAGTTTGACAGAGTCGTGTTTCAGATTGTCCTTATTTTTTTCCACTATTTTCAGACTCTTTCGGAGCTGTTGGCGCTGCTCCACGCGTTCATATAGCTTATCCATGTTCATAATACCCTCATCATCATCAAAAACATGCGAGACTTTTCGTCTCTGTCGGGGTCTAAGCGTTAAAATCGAGCCATCCAATAGCCTAGCCTCTTTGGTACCCTTTGGGGGATCCCCTCCTGTTTTGGTGGAATCTGTGTCTTTGTTGGTGTCTTCACTGTGAGATGGGGTATTAGGATCATTAGGCTCGACCGGATTGAATAGAATGGACTGGGAAAAGTCTATTTCTGCAGAGGATTCCAATTGCTGACCCGTGCTGTCGGGAGCTGCAAAAAGCAACGACTGGCTGAAGTCCATGTTGGTGTTGGTCATGGAGGCGTAGTGAGTGCTTCAGATCATGATACGCGTAAGGTGAGAAATACGTGGCTGGGCAGACAGGCTGCGCAGAGAATGACACAGGAAGAAGAGAAGGAATGGGTTTAAGGAAAGGAAAAAAAAAATGGAAATTTTTTAAAAATTGGTTTTTTCAATAGCTGAAGCTTAACTTGGTGTAATGGATTTTTTTTTCGAAAAAATTACGGGTGTTTCTGATTTTTTACCTTAGGATTCAGCGTATTTTACTGTGACTTTTAGCCTGAGGTTTGGAGTGTGAGACACTCGATTTATAGTTTTTCTCAGTTCTCACTAAAAAGGCCATATACACTGGGGGGACATTTACTTAACCTTCAGTCTAGCTTTCCTTCGCATAAGACAATGAGAAACACCGCCACATGTTTCATACATATCACGTGTTTCACATTTGTTTCAAGTATTCATGTTTAGATCTAGACTTTATTATTTATATCTTATGTTTCACCACCTTATTACCTTACCAGTAATACAGTAATAGAATACAATAGTACAATACAGTAACATACTAAAGTAAAACACTACAGTAACCACACTACAGAGACAGCTACTTTACTCCACATATTGATCTTGATGACAATATAGGTGTCTGTGATTAGATTCGGAGGGATTAGCCAATCTATAAAGAGAGTAACAAACTTGAAATTATTGGGTGAAGGCACGTGGGGCCTCGCCCTCGGGTCCAATGTACTCAGGGTCTCTCCATGGCCCGTAATCGTTCAAGTACAACTGTTGCTCCGTGACATCCGACTCACCTCCAAACTTGGTGGGCAAGTTTTCAGCAGGAATCTGCTTAAGCAACTCCTTCTTGTAGGAAGAGCCCAATATGTGGATCTTAGACACCGTGACTGGGTCCAAGAAAGGCTTGAACAACTTGAACGCAGTGGAGAACCCAAATGGAGCATTGATACAGTAGAACTTGCCCATTCTCTCTGGGTAGTAGTCCTGACCAATCTTGGAAGCTTCCTTGACGTAGCCAACCACTTGGTACGCAGCAGAAATGGAAATACCCTTCAAGTCCATGATGGTGCATGAGGTTTCCACCAAGTGACCCTGCTTTCTCGAACAAGCAGGCAATCTGTTCTGAGTGAACAGCTCATACTCCCACACCAAGTTCTTCAACATTCTCTCCTGGGTGGTGATCTTCAACATGTCAGGCAAGTACACCTTACCCAACTCCTCAAAGTAGCAGGGACGGCCGTCCTTATCGGTCTTGTGGTAGTACTGTGGGTACATCTTGGCCACAAGAGGCTTTTCAGTGTACTGGAAGTCGGTCAAGATGGTGTTTGTGCCGAACTTCTCTCTCCAGGTCTCACAGTCCACGAACATGGTCTTAGCCTTCTCCAAAACGAACTTCCTAGCCCTCAAAAAACGGAGCAACGACGCATCGTCTAGGCGCTTCTCATATCCTAGTTTCACCAACGCCTCTCTTAAGTCCGCCAAAATTTGCTTTTGCTCCTCCGTCAAGTTGGACGTGTAGCCAGTTTGCGAGGTAGGAGCGGAGATTTGCGGGTATGATGCAAGGATTTCCTGTTCAGTAGCCATGATATTTGCGGTGGGGGCGTGGTTCAAGCTGGTGTTTTTCCTTTGACGTATATAAAAGAAAACGTGTCCTGGCTTATCTTGCGAGTTGGCATTTTTTCTTTGTTTTGTTGAGACTACTTTTGCTGCGACCTGTGTAATAATCTCCCTGCCGAATACCACCCCTGGAACAAGGGAAATGAGACGACTTGACCTATAACGGAATTTTTGAAAATAAAAGCTTAGTAATATATTGTTAGATGCATGAAAATGTCCTATATACAACAGCTTGGTTTCATTATATGTGTGGTAATGCTTTGGACCACTGGCTCGTGTAGTGGTCTCGTCTATTGCGCATATAATGGAAATTAGCTAAGTCATACAGGTCATCAGTAAAATCAAGAATAATACAATACTGGGTATGATGCACTAGTCTATAATACATTCCAATAAGTTAGATGTGATATCTTGGATTGATTGATTAGCAGCTCTTATTTATAGTGCTGGAGACTCCAACTTATTGTTGGTCCAGCGAAGAAATCGGCCAGCGAATTACGCAGTCATCTTCCTGCGGCATGAATCTCTATCAATAATGATGCACACTGGAATGAACACTGCAAATGAAACGTCTGCTCTATAAACTATCATCACTCCCGCTTGAGCCACCGCTTGAACGGGTTCTTGGAACCACCACGGGCCCCTAGAAGTGATGCGGAACTGAAACTCTCCACCGAACTGGACTCATACTCCGACGGGAATCTTAACTTCAACGCCGAAAGTGCATTATCCACCAACCGTCGCTGTCCGGGAGGCGTTGTGTCCACGAAATTCAGATCCACGAACACCACTGCAGATTTATCCAAGTCCAAGTTGGCCCGCTCCACCACATTGTATACGAATGCTTGCCAGAGCTTAGTGTCATGCTGAAGGTCGCTGCATTGCTCGGCTCGCTGGAGTCGAGATGCCAACTCGTTGATCTTCTTTAAAATATTAGCACTCTGCTTCTGTAGATCTTTGATGGTGATGTTGGAAGTGATGAACGAGAAGATCTCTTCATTGCTTCTGCAGAGAGACTTGATGAATCCTTCTGTTTCATTATCACCCACCAAGTCCAAGAACTCTGACTTTTCAAACTCTAATGACCCAATCTGGTAAACATTCCGCTCATCATTCAACCGGATGCCTTCTGCACTATCGCGACTCTGGTCTCGTCCGTAGTACGCTTCTTTCGTTGGACTCTGGGCCCGCACTCCTTTACCCACTGATACTGTCAGACTGACCGTGGTGCTCACACTATTGCGTGAGCTTGAGGATCCAAAGTTGAACTGCCTCGATTGATGGCTGCCATTTGCTTGTAAAAGATGTATGAATTCCGTGAGACGCAAGTACTTGTCGATCAAGTATGGAGTCGTGGGCAACTCACTGGATGCCAGGCTTCCACTCAATCCCAAATCAAATCTCTTCATCTCATGACTCAAGTCAAGCACCTTTTCGTTGAAATCGTTTTTCCGCCCAGTCACCTTGTCAAAATAATCGTAGACTTCTGACTCGTGTCTTTTCAAAAAATCATTCATTCTCACCAAATGTGGCTCCTTATGAGGACTGAACTCCTGTCTATTGGCAAGATTTAGGAGAACCTTTGCGAGAATAGTCAAAGTCCTTTGGGCATCTCCTTTTTGGTGATCCTTAGTCAAGTAGAAAAGCTTTGGGTTCAAAATGGCGGGGCAGAAAAACCGCAAGAAGATGAAAGCACTTAAACAGTTTAAGGATGTAGCCTTGTCATCGGGATCACATGCCAAATCCACCTTGGTTCTGAAATTCTTCAACTGACTCTTGATTTGTTGTGGCAAGTCATTGGACGTAGTGTAGATACGATGCCACAAATCCTCACAGTATTCACTCAAGTTCTCGAAATTCTGGTTAACAATATTCTTGACTCTTTCATCCAACTCTTCCTTGTCTTCACTGCTCTCATCATCGCTGTTGTAATCACTATCACTTTCGTCATCGCTTTCACCCACAGACTTGTTTTTTCTCTTGGCAGATTCCTGGGCTCTCACATATCTGGGATCAATTTCACAGTTCTTCTTCTCGCGAGAAACCTTTTCAAAAAAGTTACCGAAAACCTTTTCGAGATATTCCTGGCCGATTCTAAAGATGTACTTTTCCAAAGACTTGGTGAAAATGGAAGAGCCTCTGAACAAGGTGTTAAACACATTATTGCTTTGAGCGGAGTTTGTAGTTTTGCTGAGGTAATTTTTCCTGGTGATATTGTCGACCGTAATGAGCTCCACTTCTATCAAGGCTTTGAACCATTGCTCTTCAACGCCTATACTTTGGAAGATATCTAGCAATATGAAACTGACATTTTCGAATTCCGTTGTGCCCACAGTGCAGTTGCAAAATTCAATGAGTTGCTTCATTGGACAGTTCAACAACATGTTTTCGAGCGTCCTGAATTCCATTGGTGGTGGAATAAAGTACTCCTTCAAGTCCACAGTCACCAAAAGTTTTCCCACTGGAAGATTGCCGGCATCGTAGATTGAGAGCCGCACTATATTATTGCCCGCAGGTGCTGCTGGGGCACCCAGAGCCAGAATCCGATTTGGAGAGGTCAGACCAGCAACATCGATGGAGTCGCCAGCACTATTTTCAACCATCATTGTAGATATAGTTTGGAGCTTCTGCGTGAGGATATCCGGAGTCACATACACTGTACCAATGACTCGATCAGTTAAGGAATACCCTTTGTCTGAAGAACACTTCTTGATGACAATACGGACCATTTGTGTCAGGATGGGAAGGTCGGTGGAAAACTCCTCCTTCCAGAACGGATTAGTTGTGTGGCTGACTGCAGATGTTTTGGCCCAAGGAAAGCCCCATATAAGCACTTCGGCGTAGATCTTACCCAGACTTTTATCAGAGTTCGAGACATTATCGAAATTGGCCTCTATGATATCTAGAGTGACTTTTTTCGACACCCGAAGGTGGTCGCGAGAGAAGTTGGCGAGTTCTGGTGTTTGTTCAGTCTGTTCTGGAGGAACCATGGACTTCACAGATTCTGACGCATGTGCATGCACCGAATTCAGACCACTATCCAGCTCTAAAGTACCCTCCAAATTGACCACACGGGTCACAGTAGGGTTGTTGAAAGTGGAATTCTCATTGTACATGCCAATGTACTCACGTTTAGCAAAGTAGTTCAAACCAACAAACCAGTCCTCCAAATCAATGTGCAAAGGGAATTCAATCAAGATTCGCAGGTTGTTTGCAATGAGCCTACCGTCCTTTTCTAACAAACTCAGCAAAGATAATGACTCCAAGGTCAAATTTGATGTGGGCCGGATGGTATTGTTAAGACGTAACTCTTTAAGGTGGCCGATGAAAATGGTGTTCGGGGAGTTGCAAATGGAATGATGCATTTCTCTGATCTCCGAGCTCAAGACCTTTCTCACATTTATGGAGTAGAGCAAGGTTCCATCAAGCTCGGTAATGAAGTTAAGCATACCATTGGATTTCAATACACCCATGGTGTAGAACCAGCCCTCCGGCACATTGCCCTCGAGAGCAGCAACAGAGCTACTATTATTACAACCATCGAGTTCATCAATATAAATGGGAGCACGAGGACCATCCACCAAATTCAAATTCTTTGCTTTTGCAGGGATAGGCCCATAGATCTTGAAACGACACACAAGCAACTCGTGAGAGTCTGACGACAGCGTTGAAATGGCTCTATTCTCTGCAAACCACTTCTTGGCAAGACCCAGAGGCTTCATATTCTGCCATGCCAATAACGACAGGAGAATGTAGCCAAACTGGGAGCGAGACATGGTCCGTAAATATAATCTATCGTTGTTGAACGAGCGAATAAATATGTACGGGTACTCCTCGGAAGCGAAAGCAGCTTCGGACTCGTTCTTATTCTTGCCAAAACGTTTCTTAGGCACAGACCCTTGCGCATGTGTAGAAGTAAAGATCTGAACTTGACAGGATTGAATTTCTGTTATTAGGAGCAACTCGTCTCCGTCGTAGTCTCGGGATCGGATGGAACCATGCTCGGTAAACGTGATGCTTAATTGCTGGGACCAAGACACCGAGTCTCGGGACACCAACACATCATTGCTCTTGAAAATCGCCTTATCCCTTAGTAGAGCCTTGTGGAAAGGGGAGGTGTGGGGCATTGTTGCGAGTTCAAGTGGAGGAGCAAAAGGTGAAACGAGCGGTGGTCAGGGAGCCGAGGAGAAAGGGAGCCGAGATTAAGCGACGCCTTGGTGCGAGTGCGATGAGGCTGTACTAGAAATACCTTTAGTTATATACCCTTTTTCACTTTGAATGTGATACGTGCGAGATACGTGTGAGAAAGGTGTAGACGAAGATGGATCGAAGGTGGTAAGGTTTCAAGTGTTGTTGATGCGTAGGGTGACGCTGAAACACCCTCTTGACGCCTGCAGGTATGCATAGCCTGCGCGTGGCGAGGCTGACGTGAGTGGCGGGACAAGCGCAAAAAGTGGGGAGACAATAGTGGCTATGAGACAACGGCGGTGGCAGAGCCTTTCTGCAGGAGCATCATTAGAGATCAATACATACGCCTCGATTTCTGATTTACAGCGGTTGGTGGCACTGCCTTCTTTTTAAACGGTGCTGACACGTGAGCCCTGGGAATACCGTCAACGGTCGTGGGCTATGCGGTATGTGCAGCCTGGTATACAAGCGAGCTTCCACATGCAGGTACCCATGAAGACGAGCGGCCCGGTGCGCTGATGACCTATCGTGAGCCAATTCCTCAACAAATTACCAAAGCTGTGACAAGTTGACGCGCAAACCTGCACATAGCCGGTGACCAAGTACAGGCGTGCAGGTTTTTCGGCAGTCAATTTTTAACGATAATTTTGAGGGAGGAGGGGAGGAAGACACCACCAGAGCCGGGTGCACGGGTGTGAAGACTAAGGCAGCGAGCAGGCTAAATATCCAGTTAGGTAAAGTGTAGACAGATCCGAGGTGCACGGGTGTACGGGAGAACAATAGGCTTTGAGAGTCATTAATAAAAGACCCAACGGTAAAAATAGGTCATTGATAAAAATATAAGATTTACAGATGAATGGGAAGCAAAGCATCAATACTGCATTAATACAGATAATAAGGCATAGAGACAGAAAAATAAAAATGCATATAAAAGAGCATTTAAAGGGCGTATATAAAGATTCATTAATTAGGGTTTAAAGCAAGAAGGAAAAAAAAAATGTATTTAAACAATTATATCTTCAATGCTTTTTACGCTGGAGTGAGGGTATGAGGTTTATATAGATAGCGTGCAGTGAGGGAGATGAAGAGTGAGTATGGAGTACGTCTCAGCAGCAGTACAGTGTTTTTCAAAACTATTCAAACCACACTAGCAAACTTAAACAAACCATTAAATCAAAAAGTTTATAAGGTAATCCTCCTGATTTAAGATTTCAGAATATTGAATTCTACTGAAAATATCTGTGAAACCTTACGCCATTTTGTCTGGAAATCTGTGCCAAGGGGTACCAAACGTTTTGGTTTATTGGTTTGAATAGTTTTGAAAAGTACTGTACAGCAGCAGCACCAACAGAAAAGGTGCGCGCGATGAATTTTATTCTTCAACAAACACCTACTCAGACACCCGATGACATCGGAATACCATGTGTCGCCCGAAATGAACGAATCGTTACATGCAGGCGGCCCCTCTGAACCCGCCGGTGTCGAAGAAGTTCATCTGATCCACACCCACGCTCACGCCCACCCCCAGGCCTGTACCTACTGTGGTTTGGACTCTGCTGCCTCCGTGGTCAAGTGTGAAATCTGTGACAAGTGGTTCTGCAATGGGAAAGGTCAGCTCACGGGATCACATATTGTCACTCACTTGGTTCTCTCCAAGCACAATTGCGTGTCGCTTAGTGAGTCGTCTCCTTTGGGTGCAGAGACCTTGGAGTGCTACAACTGTGGCAATAAGAATGTGTTTGTCTTGGGGTTTGTGGCGGCCAAACAGGACCTGGTGGTGGTGATTTTGTGCCGCCTGCCCTGTGCTCTTCAAAGGGATATTAACTGGGATATTAATGAGTGGCAGCCGTTGTTGGAGAACCGCTCTCTATTGCCATGGGTGGCTCCATTTCCACCTCTAGATCAGATGGCTCAGGCAATTTCTATTTCTGATAACCTGGCCCGAATGCTTGAGGCTAACTGGCGCACCAATCAGAATGCCTCTCTTTCCGATTTGAACAGCTCTATTGAGCCTGAATTGAAGCTTCTTCCGGTACCTTTGCGCTTCAACGATGGTGTTACTTACCATAACTCGTGGGTACCATTGATAGAGGCAGAGGCTGAATGTGACAAGGCGTTGAAGGATGCACAGGCTTTGGAACATGTTAGTTTATACTGGAGTGAGGCCTCCAACGGTGATCATTTGGCGGACTTTGTTCTTTCCAGCTACGAAAACACAAACCTCATGGTGGCTATTGGCGATACCATCAAGATCCACTACCGGTCTGGGGGAAACACTTTGGTCAAGGAGACTTGGGAAGGTGAGGGCATTATAGTGCTGCGTCCCAGTGCTAAAAAAGAGTTTTTCACTGCTAGTTTTCCGCGCGTGGATAACCCACCTATCCATGCTTCCACTGGTTTCACCATTGAGTTCATGTGGGTAGGAGTTCCCTACTTCCGGTTGATAAATGCTGTGAAGACCTTTGCCACCAACACAAAATCTTTAAGTGCGTACCTTTACCATACCATCTTGGGGCACCAGGTAGTGGATGTGCAGTTCAAGACCAAGATCCCAAACAACTTGAACATTCCAGGCATGATAGACTTGAACGAGTCGCAGAAAAAGGCTTTGATCATGGCCATCAAAAACCCCTTGTCGTTGATCCAAGGTCCTCCAGGAACAGGAAAAACCGTCACTTCCAGTGCCATTATCTACCATCTTTCCAAATTGCAGAAAAATAGGATTTTGGTTTGTGCTCCCCTGAATGTGGCTGTTGACCATCTTGCGGCCAAGTTGCACACTTTAGGCTTGAACGTGGTACGTCTTTATTCCAAGGCACGTGAGGAGGTCGAACCGGGTTACTTGGATTGCGATATCCGGACATTGGCCGCCAAAAAGCTCAAGTTTGGCCACAAATTGCTCAAGAAGAGAGAAACTGGCGGCTGGCTTACCAGCGAGGAAACCAGCCGTCTTGACGCTGCTTTCCGTAAGGCAGAGAAATTGCTCATTGAAAATGCCGACGTGGTATGCTGCACATGTGTGGGTGCTCTGGATAGAAGAATCAAAGGCCGCTTTAATACGGTGTTGATTGATGAGAGTACTCAGGCATTAGAGGCCGAGGTCATTGTTCCTTTGGTGAAAGGATGCAAGCAGTTGATCTTGGTGGGAGACCACCAGCAATTGGGACCTGTTGTCATTGAAGAAAAGGCAGGTAAGGCGGGGCTTTCGCAGTCTCTTTTCGAGAGACTCATAGCTTTAGGCCACGTGCCTCACCGGCTCGAAATCCAATACCGTATGAACCCAGTATTGGCCGAATTCCCCTCCAATATGTTTTATGAGGGCTCTCTTCAAAATGGTGTGAGTCTGGAGGATCGTACATGGGCAGGACTGACATTCCCCTGGCCTGTTCCCCGTACACCAATGATGTTTTGGGTCAATTACGGTAAAGAGGAGCTGAGTGCCAATGGAAACTCGTACTTGAACCGTGTGGAGGCCATGAACGTGGAAAAGGTGATCACACGCCTCTTCAACGATGGTATCAAGCCCAGCCAGATCGGAGTCATTACTCCATACGAAGGACAAAGAGCCTACATTTCCAACTACATGACCGTCAACACGCTGATTCTCGAAAAGAGGGCCCAGTATGAAGAAGTGGAGATCTTGTCAGTGGACTCGTTCCAGGGCAGGGAAAAGGACTTTGTTATTTTGTCATGTGTTCGTGGAAACGAAGATAACAACATTGGATTCTTGAGAGACCCTCGTCGTTTGAATGTGGCATTGACCCGAGCTAAATACGGGATGGTGGTGCTTGGAAACCCAACTGCTTTAAGCAGAAACAAGTTGTGGAACCGGCTCTTGGTGCACTACAGAGAAAAAGGATGTCTCGTGGAAGGCCCACTCGACAACTTACAACTCTCGCTTGTGCAATTGAAAGAAACAAAGGAGAGGGACAATCGTCAAGTTCCAAAACGGGACTTTGATAAACATGACGACTTACAGAGTATGCTCTCCTATGTACCGGACCACGCGGACTTGGCTTACACTGCAACGCACCAAGCGGAGCCGGAGCAGCGGATGGATGAAAGTATGTGGCCACAGCTCACGAGGAACCAAGTGTCCACACTCAATACCGAGTATCAGGCTGCAGAGCGTAGCGAGACTCCTAAGTTCGAAGACATGAAGAATTTCGTGGACGCGTTTTCCAGTGCTCTTAACATCTAATCAGGAATGTGAAAAAGTTTAACATGAGAATGTCCAAATCAGAGAATCTCCCGAGATTGACGAAATTGTCTTACTAATTGGGAATGAGGGGATGGAAGATTTAGAGTTGACAAAGGAATAGCCAAGGAATTGAATTGACAATTTGAAAGCAGTGAGCAATTACAGCAGATGCAAACAATGGAAGTCAAGGACTCAAGTTAAGAAATTGTCAAAACAATATTTTTAAAAGCAAAACAAAGAGCTAATTGATGAGCTAATTGATGAGTTAATTTATGTGGCTCTATTGGAGTGGCTAAATTGTCGCTAAAAATTGGTGCATTAGAAAAATAGGTGCAGCCCGAAAATCCTCAAAAATCCTCAAAAATAACTTTCCTGCGCATGCACTGTGCAGGAAAGGTGTGACCTAATCAGGCAAGCGGCATGAACCATGCAGGATCTCCGCATTTCCCACATTTGCCTGCAGACAATTATTCCTGATTAGATACCATCAAACAGGGTTGGTTCCACATGAAGGGAGATCAGAGTGTTGATTCAAGATTTGGAGGGGCTCAAAATGTCCGGCCTACAATTGAACAATTCAAGATCCACGGGACTAAATTTCGAAAGAAGGTGATGACTCAATGTGTTGCTGATTGGAGCGATCGTTGTCCGATAGTGAGCCACGCACCTGTATGCCTTTCGGAATCTGGGGGATGCGGCCGCGATGAGCTGCAACGCGTCTAAGTGAATTGCGGGGCAGTATGAGTTTAGAGCCACTCGAAGGCCAAAGCAGCCACTCAGAGTCCCCGATAGTAATCAGCTTCGAGCAATCAACCGAGGGTTCGGGTTTTGATGCCCTGTTCAGGCCAGACACAATATGTTGGTATCACAAGTGAATGTTCATTTTTCAGCAGTAGTATACCAGAATTGAGTGGGGTCAAATTAGTGGGGTTCAATATGTAGTGTTCAATGGGTCAATTTAGTGTGTTCAATTGCAGTTTGTAGTGGGTAGTAATGGTGCGTATATTGTGGGTGAGTATTAGTGGGTGAGTATTAGTGGGTGAGTATTAGTGGGTGAGTATTAGTGGGTGCGTAGAGTAGGAGAGTATCAATATGTAGGTTAAAGTGTAGGTTAGTGTAGGTTAGTGAGTAGTAGTGACTTAATAAGTAGTAGTGACTTAATGAGTAGTAGTGGGTCAGTGTGTGAGGTTTACTAAATACAGCAGTAATGGGTATTCATAATGTATTGTATTGAGTGGAAAAACCAACACTCAAGCGTATGTAAATGAGTGGCAGAAGCAGGGCCGGCCGTCGCTTCTGGTATAAAGGGCATAAATAAGGTGTAATCGAAGACGTGTTTAGATGGCAACGAAGTTAGAGAAGTCAAAGTCGTCCTTGTAGTTTTTGACTGGGGAGGCAGGGAAAAAGTCCAAGTTGATGGGCTGAAGAAGCAGGTCGAGTGTGTCCAATTCCGCAAGGTCGTCCACCTGCTCGTATGCAAGGTTGAGAGGCTCATGGTCTGCCTTGGGCATGTGCATGAAAGCATCAAACTCGTTTTGTGGGAAGGCTGGTGTGGCTGTGCATTGAAGAGGAGGAGTTTGAAGCTCGGATGCATTGGTCTGGGTACTTTCCTGGCTGGACATCTTGTCCAAGCATGAGAGGATTTCCTGGGTAGGTTGGGATTGGGTTCTGCGAAGTCTCTTTTCTGCTGGCTTCTTAACACAGTTGGGACCTTTGTAAGTTTTGAACTGGAATCCGCCAGCGGATTTGCGTCTGGGTATACTGGTTGTAGACTTGCTTCTTTTGTGGGAGGGCTTGGCTTCCACTGGGGGGAAGTATGAGTCCTCGGGGTATGCATGCTGGGCTCCGAAAGAGCTTTGGAATGCTGTATCCTGGTATGCTGTTTCTGGGTATGAATTTTGTTGAGGCATGGCGTACGAGTCAAAAACTGGGGCCTGCTCGTAGCCGTAGTTGACGTTCATCAACCCCAAGCCGAAAGTGCTGTCTCCGAACATGTTGTACTGGTTGTCGTATGCAGACAAGCCACATTGAGAAAACTCGTCTTCCAGGCTGTAGACCAGAAACAGGCCGTTGGTTTGAGACATTGGCGATTGGCTGTTTGGACCATTGGGAGAGAATTCCATGTTAGGAGAGGAAATGGTAGAAGAAGCATCAGAGTCGGCCTGCTCGCTCTTGATAGGGCTCAAGTCAACAAACACAAAGTCCTTAGGCATACCTGGCTTGCTCTTAGGTCTCTTCTTCAATGGAGATCTCTTGGTCATGGCATGCTTTCCTGCTGCAGAGATCTTCAATGAGTTGTTGAGGCATTCGAGGGACGAGTCGGTCTCAGAGCTGCTGCCGTTTCCTGAAGACACGGTTCTCTTGACTCTCCACATTTTTTTTCCGTTGGCTGGTGGTAACACTTGCATTTTCTGAGGTTAGTATTTATCATTCAATGTGGTAACTATCCTGTGAAGATGTGATGACTATGGTATACTGAACTCTACCTTGTCAAGTCCAAGGCCTCATTGGTGTATGGAAGTTCATGAGCGATTGTAGCACATAC
Source organism: Metschnikowia lochheadii (assembly GCA_002370915.1). Lineage (NCBI taxonomy): Eukaryota > Fungi > Ascomycota > Pichiomycetes > Serinales > Metschnikowiaceae > Metschnikowia > Metschnikowia lochheadii. Next base: position 42,023 of record NLAW01001884.1, on the reverse strand, counting down.
TTGATGATTGAATTGTGATGATGATGAAAAATGAAGCAGCGGGGATGGTTTAATTTATATGTATCGAAGCCGGGCCAAATTCCCTATCTCCGCCAAAGTGAAGCAACACAGCTAATGGACCATAGGATGAGATGCGCTTATAGTGGTCGCTGACGCGTCATGTATGCCGCCTCTTGCGCGCGCATATAGGTTAGGAACCGAAGCCGTTCATGTAGTCCATAAACCGCATTGAGCCAAATTATCAATTACCCCAGATTTACACTTTTATGCCATATTTTGTCCCATTGTTTTCGCTCCTTATCTTCTCAATTCAATGCCAAGACTCCATTGTACTGTTGAATATCCCGTTCATTCCCCCCTGGACATTGTTTCTATTAAGCAAAGTTCTACTACTTTCTGCAAGGTTATGTCGCTCCACGCAAATGCAGACCAGGGACAGACATGGGGAAAGCAGGAAAGTTTCCTAATTAGGCTCGAAACTGCACACGCGCTGAAACACATACATATGTTTAGGCTTATTCTGATTTATTACGTACATTTATCTGCAGATCAGGAAAAGGAGGTATCTCCTCTTTTGCCTCTTTAGGAAAGAGAAGTGCGCTTGCTTATTTAGCATCGCTGCGCATTTAGGTGGAGGGATATGGGCCATGCACTCGTTGGAGCTCTACCTCCGCTTCGTGCTCCATCCCCTCAAAGACGGATGAACAAATGCATGTCTCAAGACCGTTTCCGACCGGAACCTTTCGGGCGCATGAAAAGAGGTATTTCATCCGGGGTGCCAAAAACGGGCCATCCAAAGCCACATTGGTCAAACATCTTGGTGGAGGGTGAAGGCTCTCAACACTCGGAGTTTTTGAACGATCCTGGATGGCGACGCAGGGAAAGTCCAAGGTTGCTCAGTCAGTGTCCTGAGTAGAAGTGATGCACGTCGAGGCGCCTTAATGCATACAAGAGCCTAATTAGGCCTTGAGAGCCTAAAAAGGCAAGGGCTTATGGATTATACGACGCCGTGCGTCTGTACACTCTCATTCCGCACCATGCGTGGACAGAGGAGGGGTGCGATCCTGATGATTACATGCAGTTCGCTTATGCGACGTCATTGGAAAAATCGATGGAGATACACCGCCCAACAAGACCGTGAACACCATGATTGTACGAACTTGATCCTCATATCAAGCGATCTGGCGTTAGCAAGATCCACCATTGCACGTGCGCGGAAATCCGCCGGCCTGCAAAGGCGTGGGATCGGCCATGCGCAGTGCTGTGGGGACGTTGTAAATCCGCCTTGAGCATCCTCACCTCGCATTGAAAATGAGTGCCGCACACCCGAGCCTTCTCCGCATTTCTAAATTCGACCACTTGCCTCGATACTCTCCGAATGATGCGGCGAAGTGGGGAGTAGCCATACAGGTAACCGGATCAACGCGACATATGCTTTTGATCTTTTGTGGGGGGCTTCTTGTTGGTGGCGATCGCCTCCAGTGTGGCATATCGTCGTGAGCGCACCAATGTGACTTCGAGAATGTCACCTCGACACCCACCATTTCGCATGCACTGACATTTTCAAATATGCACCAGATCAAAATGCCCAGCCAACCAGTCAAATGAAATGAGACTTGAAAAAAAAAAGATTTTTATCAAGGATCATAATTAAAAAACGCAATTCAAGCATGAAAAGAGACAATGTCCATTTTAGAATTGACACTGAATAAATCACTTCCAGATACAGACACCCAGATCCAGACATCCAGATCCCGACTTAGACTTTGTAGGCTTATAGGCTTGAATAGGTCCACAGATCTTGACCTCTGGTCGTACAAGAATTCAACACATTGGATGTAAATACACCTGCAGAGATGGTGAGGCATTCACTTCATCCGAAGCTTAGTACGCAGTGGTTGCGCATTTGGTAGCGCAGTGGTAGCATGCAGTGAGTACGCTTAGGGTGCATTAAACACTCAGGGCGCCCATTAAGATCTGCATTGGAAGCAAGCGAAAATGAAAGAAAAAAAAAGATAGCCACTTCGTTGACAGCATCCCCGTTGCAGGCGTGGAGGGGAGGGTTGCCGTTCTGGGCGAAAACCATATCAAGTCGGCCAGGTGCGCACTGAAAAAAATCATGCGAGCAGCGATGGCTTACCACATCGGGAGAAGTAATAGGGAATCTGAGCAGCATTCGGGCCTAAACGTAAACAAGCCTCTCCATGCAAGTAATATAAGCCATGCAAGCATAGAAGCACAGCAAAAGGATGATTCAAGCACAGGAGTGTAAATGATTGGCATGAGCTTAATGCATGTAATATAGAAGAGGCACAGGTACGAACAGCTTTCTCCCAAAACGGTAAACTGATCACTTTCGATATTCCATAACAAACACTCCTCCTAATTAGGTCTGTTGGACTTAATCATCTTTGGAATGTTCAAGCTCTTTGGCTTTTTCCAAGAGCCTCTTCTTGGCTTCCGGTGTATACTCCAACGTCCGGTGTTCCAATGATCTCAAGGTTATGCCCACATTTTCTCTTTTCCGTCTTTCCACCTCTTCACGCAGATGAGGTTCGAACTTGATGAACTGGTAATCCTTACCGGCTTGCCAGAATGCGTAGCAGCCCACGATTGTAGCGATGGTACCAACAACAACCTTATGTTTAAAGGGTGCGGATGGGGGAAGTTTGTCCATTGTATTTCAGGAATGTTTCAGTAGAATCAAGGGATTCAGAAATGTTTCAGGTAATTTGAGGTCGATTCGATGTTTCAAGTTCAAGTTTCAGATTGTATGTTCCACTTGTTTCAGTTGTTTGTTTCAGTTGTTTGTTTCAGATGAGGTCTTGTTTTCGCTGCGCGATACGCGGTCAACGCGACCTCTCGTATTAGAGACTAAACCACGTTCAAACAAGTACCAACCAACTCATCTGCAGTATCCAACCAAATATATCCAACCAGTAGTATTCAGCTAGAGTAAATTGAAATGGTGATTATGATTCTTTGGTGATGAGTTAAAAATTTTGGGATTCCAGGATTTCTTGGGTGACTAGTTTTCATGGCTAACCAGTACATGTCCATTCCGTATTAAATTCTCTATCGATTTCGAATTTTCAAGAAAATTATATGTTTTTCATAAATGTTCCGGGTGGCCTCGTTTTATAAAAATTCAGTGTTTTCTTGTTCTCTTCAAAACTCCAATAATGAGTAGTGTAACAGTGAGCACTCTATAGTGAGCACTCTGGAGTGAATCCTCTATAGTGAGTCTATTAAGCCACTGAGACCTGAACTAAGGAATCCATTTTTCTAATCCTGTAATTTTGAAATCTATATATTCTAGACTTTCTTTTCTCAGATTCTTTTTATGTTCATTATTTCATCTCTCATGTTTTTTTTCCATTGGAGGCGTGGAGTGAAGAGGTGAGGTGGCACTATGGAGAATAAATCGACATGGTCAGAAATGCAACGCGAAGCGAAAATGGACGGCTGGATGTTCCCATATATACATGGCCAAAAAGAGTATCCCAGGGCAATTGCAGTTTAAGCGAATGCACTAAAAGGGTAATAAATCTGGGTGACAGCCCAAACCAAGCCCCTTTTAGGAAATCAGGATTTTCTCCTAGTGCTTGTTCCTGAGTCAGTGCGTTTTTCCTGTTTGGGTAGTTGACCCGCGCACCACATGCGCCTGCTGCATACTTTCAAGATAGGCATTCGTCTAAAGCACAAGAAATCGGGTGGATCCAGGTCCCATTGCCAAGTACGTTCTGGCACATGATCTGAACACTAGCTATTTTTTTTTTTTTCATCATTACATCTCGTCATCAATTAACACTGCACTACACACTTAACAATATCACTCGCAGTACTCACTACAACAGTGGATCAAGTACATATCTAGATACAATTATATCATATTACATTGAGTCTTCGCTTTATTGAACCTTCTCCAATATATCAAAATAGATCACGAGATAGACCGAGAGACTAACACAGCCACGTTTTTTTCTTTCAGTATCGGTTGCTTGGCATATTAATCCGGAAATTGGAAAACGCGCTCGGTGCAGGATTGCCTATTTAGGAAACTTAATTGTTCTGTCCACCTATATCCACTACCAGCAAGCCACCACCCTTGTGCAACAAATGTAGGAGGCAATAATGAGTTATTAAAAGACTTAGAGACCAAGAGATAAGTAAGGGTTATTAAGTGTAAGTAATAGTGCTGGATACACTAGTACTAGATACACTGGTATTGGAAGTAGTACTAAGAAGTACCGGAAGTAGTGGCAAGAAGTACTGGAAGTAGTGGTAAGAAGTACTACGAAGTACTGGAATATAACATAGAAGGCACCACAGAACTAATCGATAGTATAATTATAAAAAGTGAATTAAGGTGTTTAAAGAAAGAATTCTAGTGATTCAATACCAGGACTGACACTAGAATAAAAGTGTACAAGTACTGGAACATGTTACTACAAGCAGTAATCAGAGAACATCGCACTAGGAATACTACTACTAGATATTAGTAATAGTAGTACTAGATACTGAGCACACAGTACTGAACACAATAAATAGTAGTGCTAGAGACTAATTTCAAGAAGCTGTATTAGGCTCTCTTTGAAGCTTTTAATACAAGGTATAGCAAATATCATAGCAGAAAGGTAATATACAAGCAGTACTTGAGAACACTACTATTAGAGGAGTACACTACTAGAGAATACTACCAAAGAACCTAGTAGTCAAACTAGATAATAAGTCGCTATGGTGCTAGACTGGAGTGATTGTGACCAGGTGTAGTGCTTATGAATAAGTACTTGAAAACACTACTAGACCACATTACTTCTAAATACTAAAACTACAGTTAGTAGATTCAATACCAGAACTAGACCAGAACTAGTTCTAGACAAATTCAGTAGTACTAGATAGATTCATAGTACTAGAGATGTTGGAGTAACAGAATCAGTCTGCGAAAAATCCCAGGAAGGAACTAGTACTGGTCCTAATAACACACACACACTACATTAAAAGTAGTACTAGAAGTAGTACTTAATACATCAAGACATCAAAAATATAGACCCTCACTAGTTACTACAGAAGCACACCCAGAAACAAGTTCTAAACAAAATATATAAATATATAAATTTTTTTTTCTTTTTAAAAATTAAAGAACCTTAAGTCAAACTTCCTTGTTTGCCCAATTCTGGAAATAACACCAGTTTATTCCTGGACTTATTTCTGTCTGTACTTGCTGTGTGTTTTTACTGTGTGCAATTGGTGTAAACAGTGAGTGTAATTATTGAGGGTGAGTATAGTGGAGTGCTTAAATATTAGGGCAGTGCATTTTCTAAAATCCGCAGTGCTCCCTAATCCGCATTTTAATCCGCATTCTAATCCTCATTCTAATCCTCATTCTAATCCGCACTCTAATCCGCACTGTAAGTAGAACCCGTTCTCCAAATCACTCTTTTATAAATCGCACTAATTTGTAGATGAAGGCTGGCACCGCTCGACTTCTCACGGTGACAAAGGGTCGCGGCCTGCACCCACCGTCCGTCCCACACAGCGCGCGCACTTGAGTCAAGGAGCACAACCTTATAGTACACATTGAAATGGCCGCCTTACCCAAACGTATCATCAAAGAAACCGAGCGTCTTGTGCTGGATCCGGTTCCAGGCATTCTTGCTGTACCTTCTGAGGAGAACTTGAGGTACTTCGAGGTGATCATTGATGGTCCCTCGTCGTCCCCTTACGCCAATGGCAAATTCCAGTTGGAGCTCTACTTGCCGGATGATTACCCCATGTGTGCACCCAAGGTACGGTTCTTGACCAAAATCTACCATCCTAACATCGACAAGTTGGGCCGTATTTGCCTCGATGTGCTTAAGAATAATTGGTCGCCGGCCTTGCAGATCAGAACCATCTTGTTGAGTATACAGGCATTGCTCGGCGCCCCCAACCCGGATGATCCGTTGGCCAACGATGTGGCACAGGAGTGGAAGTCCAATGAGGCCCAGGCCATCGCAGTGGCCAAGGAGTGGACGGAGAAGTATGCCAAGGTGGAGTAAGGGGCTATAGAAGGAAGATACGAGCTAAGGACTGATTCGGGCAAGTGGCCAATGGCTTGAGGTCATATCAGTTGTCTATTATTATGTTGTTCCAGTACAAGTTAGATAAAGCAATTATGGCTTTTTGGCATATGACTTTATGTCAGTAATGGCTGTGCCGGTACCAAGGATGTTTGGAAGCACCAATGTACTGTGGCTGTGCTCCAATGGCAATTAATTGGTCAATTGTCAAGTGCCAAAATGTCAATATTTTGCTGCAAACTGCGAACTGCAAATTGCAAACTAAAAACTGCTTGAACTGCTTGCTGTCCTTGTTCAATAGTCCCATTTATAGGAGATCCTGTGTATTGGGAGAAATCAGTCAATGTCCTCTCCATATAGTCCGGGACTGCACATTCCCTGCCGGAGCTAAGCTGCTGGATGCTACAGGAATAAGACCCAAATATCCCCCCGACACAGTGCTAAATATACAAAGTGAGGACCGCATGTGGTCAACTTGACCCGGAGTCTGAGTTGGCCGCTTTTTTTTTTCTTGCCCCGGACCGTAGGCCGGACTTTATCTCAGTATGTGTGCGCCTGCACGCGGCGCATATCTCCAGCGTGGCTTCAGGCTTCACGTATGCGACCCGGATAAAAACCTATGCCTGGACCTGTACCTGTGATGTGCAGCGCATATAGCCATGAATAAAACGGATCAACCCGCGTTGGTAGAAGGCCCCAGGCCCATTATCAGTAAATCTTCCTATAGTGTATGCTTTTAGTTGGTGGCAAAAAAGCGCTCATTTTTTTTTCTCCTTGTCCTTTCTGTTCCCCGTCTACGCTGTTGGAATATTTTCTAAGTACCTGGGCTCAGTACTTCGTTTTCGCGTTTCACACACCAACCTTAAATTTTAACTCATCCTCACTAACCACTGATCCACCATCTCGGCATACAGCCCAAGCCCGCTGTTCACAAAAACGGAAAGAGATCAGGGACCCAGACTACTTAAGCCTCTAACCGGCCGCTTTTTTCATAGCCCTCAGACCTCCCCCAGGTACTCACCCGGCTACACCTCTAACACACGGGTCCATAATCTGCAACGCCCCCTTTTGGCAAGCCTAGCCGTTGATCCTCACACCTACATCCGATCATAGAGCTCTATAGTTTCACATTTGTCATGGACTCGTTCGTATATCCCAAGAGTCCGTTTTTGGACAACAACTCCGACGCGTCCTCAGATCACTCGGTTTCCAGTTTTCCCTCTAGCATCGTGCAATCCCCCAAACTAGATACAAAGAAACGCAAGCCGGTGTTACATTTTGACCTTCCGGATCTGGCGTCCAACCCCACCTTCAACCATACTTCGCCTTTCACCGATAGTGCGGCCTTGCACCCTCCCGGAACTCCGTTGACGGAGATGTACCCACAAGACACGGAGCCCACGGCCATGAAGCGTCACCGGTGGGGAACCACGCGGAATAAGGCCGGAAAACCTAAATCGGAGAATATCAACCGGTCCAGAACCATTAAGAATATCTTTAGGCATGAACCTTCCGTCAGCAAAAGGAAAAACAGCCGGAGAGACCTGCCTGACGTGTCTGCACGGATAGAGTCGCCATTTTTAAGTTCCAAGGACAAGATCGATCTTTCCGATGAAGACCCTGATCCTATGTCTGCTTCTGCAGGACCCCTGGATCCTAAGGACCAGAAGGGAGACAAGCGTACCATCGTCTTCAACAGAACCCTTCCAGAGCATATGGTGGACCCCGATAGCGGGTTTCCACTCCGGGACTACCCCCGAAACAAAATCAAAACCGCCAAGTACTCGGCCGTAACCTTCTTCCCCAAGACTCTCTGGGAGCAGTTTTCGCGGGACATTGCCAATAACTACTTCTTATTCCTCATCATCTTGGGAGTTTTCCCCATTTTCGGGGTGCCCTCTCCAGTATTGGCGGCCGTGCCGCTAATAGTCATTGTTTGCATCACTGCATTGAGAGATTCGGTGGAAGACTCGCAGAGAACGGCCACCGATATGGAGGTCAACAACCAACCCACCCATGTTCTCTCGCAAGTCCGGGACTCGGAGTCGGGGTACGAATATCTCAACAGAAATGTCAACGACGAGAGCATTTCCCTCTGGAGGAAGTTTAAAAAGTGGAACTCCAAGCTTCTCTTTAAGTCGGTGGGGAAGGCCAAATCGAACTTAACCAAAAAGGGTAGAATTGCCAAGAGAGAAGCCCGTCAAGACATGGAGGAAGGGCGGGTCCAGGCGCCTCGTCAGAGTTATGATAGTATGGCTGATAGACGGAATTCCTCCCACCGCAAGTCCACGCAGTCCAACAGAATGTCGTTTGCAGCCACCGAAAGGACCATGGCGTTCTCCAAGAAAACATGGAAAGAGGTGAAAGTCGGCGACATTGTTCGGATCAACAATAACGAGGAGATTCCTGCTGATGTGATGATCTTATCCTCAAGTGACGAAGATAATTGTTGTTACGTGGAGACGAAAAACCTTGACGGAGAAACCAACCTTAAAATCAAGCAGGCGCTCAATTTTTCCACAGACCCTAAGAAGTTGAAAAGAGCTGACCAGTTCATGGACGTGGACTTTGAGATCGAGAGTGAGGGCCCTCACCCTAACTTGTACACCTACGAAGGTGCAGTTACTTATGGTAGAGACGGTTCTGAAAACAAGGAATCTGCATCTATCAGCAACTTGATTTTGCGGGGTTGTTTCCTTAGAAATACGAAGTGGGTCATTGGCGTGGTGATCTTCACGGGTTCTGAGACCAAGATCATGCTCAACTCAGGTATCACTCCATCCAAAAAGTCTCGGATTTCTCGTGAATTAAGTTACTACGTTATCATCAACTTTGCTCTTTTGTTTGTCATTTGCTTCGTGACAGGTATATCCAGTGGGGTTAGTTATCGTCTAATTAACCAGTCACGAGATTACTACGAATTCGGCACCATTGCAGGATCGCCCTTCAAAAATGGGCTAGTGAATTTCTTCGTGGCAGTTATTCTTTACCAATCCTTGGTGCCTGTCTCCTTATACATTACCATCGAGATCATCAAATCCCTACAGGCGTACTTCATCTACTCGGACGTTGGCTTATACTATGACAAGTTGGACTTTCCATGCAACCCTAAGTCGTGGAGTATTTCCGATGATTTGGGGCAGATTGAGTACATTTTCAGTGACAAAACGGGAACTCTCACCCAAAACCTCATGGAGTTCCGAAAATGCACCATCAATGGAGTATCATATGGACGTGCATATACGGAAGCTCTTGCTGGGCTTCGAAGGAGACAAGGAATTGACGTGGAAGAAGAAGGACGTGCTGAGAGATTGTTGATAGCTCAGGATAGAGTGCAAATGCTTGAGTCCTTGAGGAAAATCACCAAAAACATCTACGACGAAGACCTCTCGCTTGTATCCAAGAAACTCATACAGGACTTTGCCGGAGCTTCTGGTCCCGAACAAAAGGCATGTGACGAGGAGTTCTTCCTAGCATTGGCGTTGTGCCACTCGGTTATCCTGGAAACTGATCCAAAGGACGAATCACGAATGATTCTTAAGGCCCAATCCCCCGATGAAGCTGCTCTTGTTGGGACAGCACGGTCCTTAGGTTTTGTTTTCTCCTATAAGTCTAAAAGAGGATACGTTCTTAAAGTGCAAGGCGAAAAACGGGAGTACCAGATCCTCAATACGTTAGAGTTCAACTCGACCAGAAAGAGAATGAGTGCCATTGTTAAACTTCCAAGTGAAGACAATGAAAAAGAGCCCAGGATTATGCTTTACTGCAAAGGTGCAGACTCCATTATTTACTCCAGACTCTCCAGCAAAAATTCCAAGCAAATGCTCAACGAAACGTCGCGTCATTTGGAAGATTATGCCACCGAGGGCTTGAGAACGTTGTGTATTGCCAGACGACAGTTAACATGGGCGCAGTACCAGGAGTGGAACCAGAAGTTCCTTGAGGCGTCTTCTTCCTTGAAGGATAGAGATGAAAAGGTGGAGGCTGTTGCAGACTCTATAGAGAGGGAGTTGATTCTTCTTGGTGGAACTGCCATTGAGGACAGACTTCAGGATGGAGTTCCTGAATCCATCTTCATTCTCGGAAAGGCAGGTGTCAAGTTATGGGTTCTTACCGGAGACAAGGTGGAAACCGCCATCAACATTGGGTTCTCGTGCAATTTGCTTGGGAACGATATGGACTTACTTGTGCTCAAGTGTGATCTTCTGGCCGAAGAGGAAAAACGATTTGATATCATTCCTGGAGACGACGATTCTATGATCATCGAAAAGCTCATTTCAGGTTACTTGAATGAACACTTTATGATGACGGGCTCAGTTGAGGAGTTGGAAGAAGCTAAGTTGGACCACAGTGCACCCAACGAGAGATTTGGCGTGGTTATCGATGGTGATGCCTTGAAGTTGGCCTTGGGAAACCCAGACATCCAGCGCAAGTTCTTACTTCTCTGCAAACAGTGTAAGGCGGTATTGTGCTGTCGAGTGTCGCCGGCTCAAAAGGCATCTGTGGTGAAGATGGTGAAGGACACGCTTGATGTCATGACCTTGGCCATTGGAGACGGGTCCAATGATGTGGCCATGATCCAAGCTGCAGATGTCGGAGTGGGAATTGCCGGAGAAGAAGGAAGACAGGCAGCGATGTCGTCGGACTATGCGCTTGGCCAGTTTAGGTTTCTTACCAGATTGCTTCTTACGCATGGCCGTTGGTCTTATAAACGGTTTGCAGAGATGATCCCCAGTTTCTTCTTCAAGAATATCCTTTACACGCTTGCATTGTTCTGGTACAGTGTTTTCAACAACTTTGACGGTTCTTATTTGTTCGAGTTCACCTACATTATTTTCTACAATTTGGCGTTTACGTCGTTGCCGGTGATTTTCTTGGCGGTGTTTGATCAAGACGTGGATCTGAAGGTGTCGATGTTGGTACCACAGCTCTATCGCGCTGGAATCATGAGGACCGAGTTTACGGAGAAGGCGTTCTGGATCTATTCGTTTGATGCCGTGTATCAGTCGTTTGTGTCGTTCTTCTTCCCGTATTGGGCATACAACACGACGTTTCAGTTACTGAGCGGACGAGGAGCCGACCACCGGTTCTGGCTCGGAATTCTTGTGACGTTTGTGTCGTGTATGAGTGCCAATCTCTATGTGTTGATGCACCAGTACCGGTGGGACTACCTCTCGTTTCTAGCGTTCTTGTTCTCTACGCTCATCTTGTTTGGATGGACAGGAATCTGGACAGCCGGTACGTGGTCTCTGGAGTTCTATCAAAGTGCAAAGGTGATCTTCGGGCTGGTAATGTTCTGGGCCATCTTCGTGGTGGGTGTGGTAGCGTGTCTTATCCCACGTTCTTTCTATGACATTCTTCAGAAGTGTTACTTCCCCAAAGACTCAGACATCATCCGAGAACGGGTGCAAAAGGGCGACTTTGACAAGTACCCCGAGTGTTACGATCCTACCGACCCCAAGCGAGAGACGTTTGAAGAAAAGCGTAATGAGAATATCAACAGTGAGAGCCCCAGTGCGCAAAAGACAAACGATTCGTCAGAGTTATCGGACGAGCCTCTCAAGGAAAGCACCAGAAAGCCACTGATGGACGCAGCCAGAAAACTACTGATGGATGCAGCCAGACCTTTAACCGTGGATGCAGCCAGACAACCACCGGTGGACTCCGCAGCCCGTGGGTTCAATGCAATGTCTTACTATGACGAAAACAACTCCATCATCGATACCTACAACATCAACCGCATGAGCACCGCCGCCTTGAGCCAGTTCGTGCAGGTGGAGGAGATTTCGTTACGAGACATGGAACCCTTAAGCGAGCCGCTGCAACATTACCGGTCCCGGGTGCGCACCTCATTGGAGTTGGACGATTTGACCACAGCAGACAATTTGTCACGGCACCTCAGCAGAGATCTATAAACCGAGAAGGAGCAGAACAAAGTCATCCTAGAGTTAAACCAGAGTCAAACCAGAGTCAGAACAAAGTCAACTCAAAGTCAACTCAAAGTCAACTCAAAGTCAACTCAAAGTCAACTCAAAGTCAACTCAAAGTCAACTCAAAGTTAACTCAAAGTTAACTCAAAGTCAACTCAAAGTCAACTCAAAGTTAACTCAAAGTTAACTCAAAGTCAAAGACTACCAACTTAAGCGAGTCAAAAGAACAGAGAAGATTATAGGGAATTTAAACTACAGTCAGAGGACAATAGAAACTAATTACCAAGGGAGAGGTGCACAGTGCAGGCAGAAGGAGAAGGAGTGCGGGAGGAAGAACAATTGCAAAAAGGCTCGAGGCAGTGCATGGCAGAATGGTTTCAGAGTCTCGCGAGCACCTGTACAATGGGTAGAGCCGCGGATGATTCGAGCAGATGCATAACCAGGAGCAGGGAGCGGGCAGGGAAGGGAAAAGTGCGGTTGCAATTGGCAGGAGAAGGGTGCATATATGGCAACCAGAGACACGTTAAACCGAGTCGCGCCTGCAGACAGGCGGCGCCTCCACATCACACTACCAGTTGCCCGATTGAAGGCATTCTCTTTTGAAACTTTGCCGGGTGATTTATAGAAGAAAAATGCGATGCTATCAATACTCACGATATGACCTTCCCCAAGTAGCTCGGGACCTTCTGGCCGCAGGTGATGTCCATTGTTGGTGCAGATTCGCGGAATGGAGTGGACCAATAGAAAGCGAGGGTTGGCCCGATTAATTCCGGGTCACGTGGCAAAACCGCCCATTGCGATTGGAAAAAGAAACATGCGAAAATTTTTCTCGCTTGGCCAGGGCATTTTGGCGCGACAATTTTTCGTGATATATAAACTTGGCCCGGCCAGGAAAATTTTCCTGTGCTTTTTTTTTCTCTTGTAGATCACATCTCCAGACTAATATATATTCACAATGGACAATACTTTCTTGATCGACTTCTTGATGGGCGGTGTCTCCGCTGCCGTCTCCAAGACCGCTGCTGCTCCAATTGAGAGAGTGAAGTTGTTGATCCAAAACCAGGATGAAATGATGAAGCAAGGCCGTTTGGCTAGAAAGTACGACGGTATTGCCGAGTGTTTCAAGAGAACCGCCGCTGAGGAGGGTGTTGGTTCTTTCTGGAGAGGTAACACCGCCAACGTTGTGAGATACTTCCCAACCCAAGCCTTGAACTTTGCTTTCAAGGACAAGTTCAAGAAGATGTTCGGTTTCAAGAAGGATGAGGGCTACTGGAAGTGGTTTGCCGGTAACTTGGCTTCTGGTGGTATGGCTGGTGCCACCTCTTTGGCTTTCGTCTACTCTTTGGACTACGCCAGAACTAGATTGGCTAACGATGCCAAGTCCACCAAGGGTGGTGAGGGTAGACAATTCAACGGTTTGTTGGATGTTTACAAGAAGACCTTGGCCTCTGACGGTATTGCCGGTTTGTATAGAGGTTTCGGTCCATCTGTCATTGGTATTGTTGTCTACAGAGGTTTGTACTTCGGTTTGTACGACTCCTTGAAGCCTGTTGTCTTGGTTGGCCCATTGGAGGGTTCTTTCCTTGCCTCTTTCTTGTTGGGATGGACCGTCACCACCGGTGCTTCCACTGCTTCTTACCCATTGGACACTGTCAGAAGAAGAATGATGATGACCTCTGGTCAAGCCGTTAAGTACGACGGTGCCTTCGACTGTTTCAAGAAGGTTGTCGCTGCTGAGGGTGTTGCCTCTTTGTTCAAGGGTTGCGGTGCTAACATCTTGAGAGGTGTTGCCGGTGCCGGTGTCATTTCCTTGTACGACCAGTTGCAAGTTATCATGTTCGGTAAGAAGTTCTAAGTTTAGCCCATGCTAGCTTGTATATATTTATACGACTGTATATACTTGTCAACTCATACTTTCAATTATAAAGTGTAGACGATCCGCATCAATTGTGTTCTGGCATATCATTGGTGCGTAACTGAGCTTTCTCATTCGTCAAGGTTCAGAGCCCTGTTCATACTACTCCATACACTACCCCATACACTATCATACTACTCCATCATACATCTACACCCACAGAATTCTGATTCTAATAATTGACTAGACTATTGCCGTGGTAAATAATGTACCATGCAGGACAGACCTCCCACATGGTATCCCCCAAAATTTAAACCACTGACAATCACCATCATAACTTTTCAAAGTTCAAGTACAACAAGTTGTATTCGCCACGTAAGTCGTAGACGATTTTCTCGTGCTTGAAGTAGCCCAACTTGGCCAATTGTGCATCACAGCCGTACAATGAACTGAATGCAGCCTCTGGTCCACCCTTTCCTCCGGTATCGTTGAATAGAGTCACGGAGAACTTGCCTGGAGAAAAGATCGACAAGATGCGCAACAAGACGTCCATGATGTCCACGCTGCTGTGTTTCCGGAATGAGAAGTTGGTCTCGAAAGAAGCGTACGACCAGCCACTCTCCGGGGTCACGTGGAGCGTGTAGTAGAAGCCATTGGAGTCTGCACTAGACGAATTGGACGAGAAGCCACAGGGAGTGAAGGAGAATGCATCGTGAATAAACTCACATCCTTCTTCAGACTCCTCTGCATCCGACAATTCCATTTTGTCTGATAATTGCGGAGAAGGAACCTGCACAGGCCCGAATTGCTCCTTTTGAGATGTCTTTTCCGACCGAATAAGGACAGAGTCTAAGCCTGTAGCCTTCATCATGGCAGCACCATCGTCATGGCCCAAATCATGGTTTTCTGCATCGGAATCGTCTCCTGGTTTGCGGTTACTCATGAACAACGAGGTCTTTTTCTCATCCAATTGGGTCATCAAGATCTCAAACGTCGTATCGTTTGGTCCATCCGGTCCATGGGTGCCCAGAACACCGTTGCCTCCGGTATACAAGTACCAGTGGTCATCAGAATTGAAATCGCCAACCACGTACAGTTTCCCCCCAACGAAAAACTCGTTGAGAAGCAGTACCTCCCGTCTCCAGTCGGTGTGCACGTGGATCTGTTTCTCAGGAAACATAAACGACCTTCTAGAGTAGAACACTTTGTGAATAGCCTTTGAGCTCAAAGCAGGCTTTGCTGATGTACCCAAAAGCTCAGCATTGGCAATCTCAAACACCTTATCGATGCATGCCAAAGTGGTTGTTGTTCCACACGTCTTCAAAATAAGCTTATGAGGAAACACAAAAAGAGAGGACTCGGAGAGCAAGTATGCATCCAAAGCCGGGCTGGACTTCATGGACAAAATCTTGCAATTGACCAAGTCCAAGATGGTTTTCCATTTCTCCAAAGGAATGGCCCTCAAGCCTTCACTGGCCACGCAGCCAGGAAGATCCTTTGGCCTGGCCCAAAACCAAATCTCTAGTAATTTCTCAGGGCCCTCAAAGGCAAACGTCGAGTCCAAACTATTGGAGAGTTCATGGTCAACATAAGAGTCCTCAGAGTACGCGGGGGCGACCATCGAGTTTAGCTGAGCAATAGACTAGCACAAATAGCAACCAGGAGAAGTAACCAGGAGAAATAACCAGCAGTATTTGATACCAGAAGTAACTTGTACTTTTTGATACCAGAAGTACAAGTCCAGAAGATCTAGACTTTCGGCGATAAGTAAAAGGTAGTCACAAAGCAAGTGTTGCGTTCACTAAAGGCGGAAGGGGGAGGGTCGACAACCAGTAGTGAAGGAAAAGATCTAAAGTAGGAAAATAAGAGATCCTGCGTTTTATATTCTAGATAAAGGGCTGTTAGCCGGGTTCAAGGAGTTTGTTGGGAATAAGGTCCGGTCGTGAAGGTTTCTTAGGCATAAACCACAAACTAAGTTGAAAAAAGGCTTGAGTTTCTGTGGAGGGGAGACTTTTGGCGGATCTGCTGCAAAGGGCGGTGAATTCAGCAACAGATGCGTCAAAGGTGTTTCAGAAAAATGTTCTAAGTTTTAAAAAATGGGGGTTGTTTTGCAGATGAAACGGTGTATTGCAAGTAAGAAAAGGGGAGTGAAAAAAGTTGAGTCACTGGTGTATGAGATTTCTAGGCACTGTTCGCGCAGGCGATCTTGCGCATGCAGGAAACGACTGAGAGTTCGGGGGTGGGGATTACGAGGTGTACGGGTTTTGTTTGGTGGTTCCGGACAGAAATAGTTATGTGTACGGATGCATGCTGGTGTTGGAGCATTGAACGGTACGATATATGGGAGGTACGGGTGTATGGTTTACGAAGGTGTAATGTATAGAGGTACTGTTTTTTTTTTTTCTTCGTCCTGGTTCAATGGCTTATTGGTGGTAGTGATGGGAGTCCAAGTCCTGGCTCTGCACCACTAATTACGTGGGAGCAGCAATTGGCGCAAACTGCGCGGCAACCAAGCTTATCTGTAGACCCGTACACCCGTAATGAATTTCTTCAAAAAAAAAAAAACTGCTACCCGAGGAATATTGGGAAGTACGGGTTCTTCCTCTTTTTTTCATGGCCTCT
Organism: Metschnikowia lochheadii; assembly: GCA_002370915.1. Classification (NCBI taxonomy): domain Eukaryota; kingdom Fungi; phylum Ascomycota; class Pichiomycetes; order Serinales; family Metschnikowiaceae; genus Metschnikowia; species Metschnikowia lochheadii. Next base: position 25,554 of record NLAW01001884.1, on the reverse strand, counting down.
TCCCCTTTGCCTCCTTTTTTCCCCGTTTGTTTCGGAGCAAATTCCCGCGTTCCACTGATAGTGGCTTAGAGACAAGTGGGACTCTTCACCTGCATGCGCATGCACAACGCTCGCTTAATGACGTCTCTCTCATCGGTTCTAAAACACCATGTCTCTCTTTACCTTTGACGAGGAGGAGCTTTCGACGGAACTCGCCAATACTGGGCTTGAAGGCGAGCTGTATTCAGGGGCCGACCATCATTTCCATAATGACCATCATCCAAGTGTGAGCATTCCAGCCAGAACTCGTCGTAGGTCTCTGGTCTATAGCAGGCTCTCGGTTAAGTCGTCTCTCCCCAAGAGTATCCAGATTCCACTGGGGTTTGGCCCCGACAGTGATATTGTGGAACATGAACAGAGGACACCCAAAGCAAAGACTTTGGCGGATTTTAGACCCCTCAAGGTCTTGGGCCAGGGAGCATATGGGAAAGTGCACTTGGTGCAAGACAGGCAGAACGGAAAACTTTATGCGCAGAAACAAATTCGAAAACCGCAAGTCGATATTTTCGAGCAGGGCACCAGTTTAGATATAGCCCAGGATATCCCTGTATTGGTAGCAGAGTCCGCTTCCGATGACGTCAAGGCTGCAGCCAACCATTTGCACCGCACCATTGCCGAACGGCGCATCTTAAGCCAAATCACTCATCACCTGAACATCGTCAAGCTCTTCTATGCACTCCAGGACGACGACAAGTTCTACCTTTTATTGGAGTATATTCCTGGCGGAGAACTTTTCCATCATCTTACGTCCAATAACTCGTTGGGCAATGTGTTTCTAGAAGAGCACGTCTCATTCTATGCTGCTCAAATGGCCCTAGGGCTCCGGCACCTTCACCAGTTGGGTATTGTGTACCGGGACCTCAAGCCAGAAAACTGTCTTTTAAACTCCTCGGGACACTTGGTACTTACGGATTTCGGGCTCTCCAAAGCCGTATCTCTAGATGACGCAGACCTGTGCCGGCTGATCATAGGCACTCCCGAGTATATGGCCCCAGAAATCATGAAGGGCCAATTGTACGGGTACCCAGTGGACTGGTGGCTGTTGGGGTGTGTGATCTACGACATGATGACAGGGAAACCTCCCTTCACAGGTAAGTCACATAAGGCGATCCTGGACAAAATCATCAAGGCCAAGCCTAGCTTCCCATACTACCTCTCGCTTGATGCAAAGGACCTTTTGGCCAAACTTCTCCAGAAAAACCCAGGGAAACGTATGGCCGTGGATACTAACTGGGACGCATTTAAAAACCATCGGTTCTTCCGCAAAATCAATTGGGCTGAGGTGGAATCTCAACAGGCTATTCCTCCCCTTTGTCCTGTAATCACCGACCCAGCCTTGGCAGAGAATTTCTCCGAGGAATTCACCAGTATGAGGATCTCCAACTTTGACTTGGCCGAAGGTCAGCTGATTGCACCGTCCAGTGATGTATGCTTCAAGGGCTTCAGCTTCACGGCTAGCCATAGCTACATCGACCGCTATAAACATTAACTATTTATATAAAGATTTCGGATGACTAATGATAATTTTCTCGGGCTATCCAAGATGAGTATTTATAGATTGGGAATGTATGACTGGTAGGATACTAGCATAGAATGTTCAGTATTCATTTTCTATGGTTATGAGCACGCGCTTTTTATAAATGGTTATGAGCACTCGCATAAAACATGACCCACCATCTACCAGATTATTATGAATAATGGCCCAAACCTTAAATACAATTGATTTTGTAAATTAGAATATACAGATTACCATATACATTTTTGGATTCCCTAAAATTGTTGTGCACCGTATTCGTGGGTCTATTCCGCCTTTAATCACCATAAATTCGCTGCTGACTTCGTAAGTCCACATATCAGCTCTGGATCTTCTAGGTAATAAAAATAGTAGAACACTTTTTTTTAGAATTCTTAGGTGTGATTATTATCAACGACTGAAATTTTTGTAATTTTCTGATTCCATGGCCGGACCTTTAGGAAAGTATACTGTAGTCTATGTTTCTATGGAGCCCAGGATGTCCATATTCCAGTGCAATAGTATCTAGTATCTAGTTTTTAGTATCTAGTTTGTAGTATCTAGTTTGTAGTATCTAGTTTGTCGTATCTAATGTGCAGTATCTAATGTAGTAGTATCTAATGTAGTAGTATCTAGTGAGTACAGTGATCTAGTGAATACAGTGATCTAGTGAATACAGTGATCTAGTGAATACAGTGATCTAGTGAATACAGTGATCCAGTGAATGGCTAGTGTGATATGGTTATCAACCTACATTAGATAATTCAACATATAACTTATAGACTGCATTTATTCCTTTTTGTTGTAACCATTCAGCTCCGTTTCTTTTTATAGATGTTGGACCGGTGTGCCTATTGTACTGATGTTCGGGTAAATTCATAGTATTCCTTACAGATTCAAATCACTACTATTGAAAAGTACTCTTGAAGACGTTTTAGTAGTATTTCAAAGTCTAGTTCTTATCATGTTTAGCATATACTCTATATCCACATGACGTCTCTGCTACCACTCTACTTCATACTGCTCTCTTGATATATATAAAGAGCCGAGGACATTTGTGAGCATTTAATCTGGACGAAGGAATAAGGTTAAAGGCATTAATTTACTGAATTCTAACATGTTTCGGAATAACTTCATCAGAACTCAACGAATGTTGATTCATCACTCCCACTCCCACTCCTACTCACTGATAAGGCTACTGTCACCATCACAATCACTTCATAATAGATTTTGCACCTTCACTATACCCACCACTCTCTCACACCACTTTCACACACCACTCTCACACACCACTCTTATTACACACGACAATCATGAATTACTCATACCACTAGATTCACCTCTATCTTCCTCTTTACAAACCACTCACCACTCACTCATTAAACACTCACTTTATCCATACCACTGTACACAGTCAGTATACACTACAGTGCAGTATAGCAGTAGTGCAGTATAGTAATATAGTGTAGTAGTAGTGTAGTGGCCAATTTGGTAGTACAGATTAGTTTTATCCATTGAGATAGTAACAAATACTGGTGAGCTGATGATCTTGCCAAATCTTTAGATTGTTTTACTGATTCTGTGATTTGATTTCTAATGGTGAATTGTCAGTATCAATCCTTCTAGGGGGGCTATGGTAATGTCTCTTCGTTAAAAAATAATTTGGCTAATGTGGAATGTTTGGTTATGAGCACTGCCTCTAAATATAGTTACGAGCACTGATCTCTATTATATAATAATGGATGTATTTATTAAATAAGCCTTACCTTCATTACATATTATGACCATTGACTTTGACATGTCATGAGCACTGACTCTTATTGGGGAATGACCTATCTACTTGGTTATGAACATTATCCTTAAGTACTTGGTTATGAGCACTGACTCTTGGAATCAGTACTAACTTGACCCACTAATACTCTCCATCACCACTAATTAAATAATGAACACCAACCAAGTCTTTCTCCATAAATAGATGGTCTCCATATTTATAGTAACGTTTATATCACCATAGAGATTAACAAGAGGTATTCAAGAAGCTTCTACACTTATCACCCTAGTCTCCGCAGTTATCCTTATTGGAAAAAAGGAGTATAGGTGTTCGATCCAGAAGCAGTTCTGGTCTTCCAATTACATATTTGAAATTTACATAGCTTTAAGTGTTCCTATCTGAAGTGCACATAACTTTAAGTGCACACATCTGAAATAGTCCCTATACATTTCAAATACTAAGGTACCCTAGAACCACATAGTGCTACATGAGTAAACTTCGGTACTTCCAATAGTGGAGTCTTGTTTAGTTAGTAGCTTAAATCAGGAGTATTGTGAAATGCCAAGAATTAAGATGGACTCAACTCCAACTGGTTATACAAGATGAGTTCTTGAGATGGTGATGTACTGCTTAGTTCTACTCCTCTTTCAAAGACAGAAACCCCCCCCCCCCTCCCTTCGTACTACTACCCATTTTATCCTCCGAATTCAATATCTTCTCAATTAAAATGAATTTCATATTCAGAGGAAAAAAATTATATAGACTTGTATTGAGTTTATGGAGTGATCTCTTGTTATGTGATTACGCACTTCTTCTCGCTCACTCTCACTGACTCACTGACTCACTCACTCACTCACTCACTGACTCTTTAGACCTATAGTAGCACTATTTGGTATGTAAAACTTTCTGAACTGATTTAAAGGGTTAGTAGTATGATATTTGTGGCCATAAACCATTTCTTTTATTATTTTTTGAATATTGACAAGAATCGATTTAGTCTCCCCCCCCCTCACAGACGGTTTTTAGCATGGGGTATGGTTAATATTCTCGCACCAGAAATCCTAATGTCTACAATAATATCAGCAACAAAAAAATTCCATGAAATACTTTAATTATTTCCAGAATACATAGATAGACCATAATTCAAATCACAATACCTATGACATATAAGCTGTCCTTACTCTTTCACAGAGTATACCTTTGGGATGGGTGCAAACCTCGGAAAAGGAACCGAGGGTCACGGATGCTGTACCCAAACACCCGTGCACCAGGCTACCCCAGGACAAAAAGGCCCAACGCAAGGCACCCCTTTTCCCATGATTGGATAATAAAAATAGGTTCTTTGAAATACTGGAATTCCGGACATTAAAGTGGGTTTTCTAGGGAGAAAAAAAATTCGGGGTGAGTGTGGTTTTCGAGGTCCTACGAAAAGAACATTCCGGTCACAGCCTCAGTTCCGGTCACAGTCTCAGTTCGGGTAATCTCAAATCCAGCCTGCTCCCTCCAGCCACAATAACCCAATACCACACTACCACAGTACTACAAAACCACCATATTACTGCAGTAGTACTATTCACCCTCTACTAGTCGATAGAGTAAATATCCTGCACAGTAAGCCTTATTGTTTAAATAGACAGAAATGGAAATTGCCTTTAAGGGTGCGTAGCCTCCTACCGAGTACAGGACCAAACCTTAGAAGGAAAGAATACAAGGAGCAGTGAAGTTAACCAAACAGAAATTACATCAAATGTGTAACAAGATATAATACATTCTGATACATTTTGAAACAGTCTGGAACATTCTGAAACACTATCTGAAACAATCTGAAACAATCGGAAAAAGATCTGGAACAAACGGTTTCCCTAAAACGGTCGTCTCTCATTCATCACGCACCTCAAACAGTCTACGCACTCAAAACTGCGTATGCACTTCACAGGACGCTCGTTCGCGCCCACCCACTGGCTTAGCTCATAGCTTATCAGACGGTTTGCGGCGCGCGCACGACCTGGCCCACCGCACCTCAACTTCGCTGGCACACTCCTCCTATTCTTACTCACTACACTATGGATGAAACATTGATTGCAACCATCAACAAGCTTCAGGATGCTTTGGCTCCACTCGGGGCAGGCTCTTCGTCGCCCGTGGACTTGCCGCAGATCACAGTGGTCGGCTCCCAGTCCAGTGGAAAGTCGTCTGTGCTTGAGAATATCGTGGGCAGGGACTTTTTGCCCCGGGGTACGGGGATTGTGACCCGTAGACCTTTGGTGCTACAATTGATCAACAAGAGGCCTGGCGGCAATAAGGAGGATCAGGATTTGATCAACACCACAAACGAGAAGGGTGAAGCTTCGGAGAACAACTCCGAGGAATGGGGTGAGTTCTTGCATTTGCCCAACAAACGGTTCTACAACTTCGAGGAGATCCGGACGGAAATTGTGCGTGAAACCGATGCTAAAACTGGTAAAAACTTGGGTATTTCGTCCGTGCCCATTAACTTGAGGATCTACTCGCCTCACGTGTTGACCTTGACCTTGGTGGACTTGCCTGGTTTGACTAAGGTGCCAGTGGGAGACCAACCCAAGGATATTGAGCGCCAAATCCGTGATATGTTGTTGAAATATATTTCTAAACCTAATGCCATCATTTTATCCGTCAATGCCTCCAATACCGACTTGGCCAACTCCGACGGCTTAAAATTGGCCCGTGAAGTGGACCCTGAAGGTTCCAGAACCATTGGTGTTCTCACCAAGGTGGATTTGATGGACGAGGGTACGGATGTCGTGGATATTTTGGCCGGAAGAGTGATTCCTTTGCGGTTTGGTTACATTCCAGTGATCAATAGGGGCCAACGTGACATTGAGTCCAAGAAAACCATCCGGGACGCTTTGCGTGACGAAGCTGATTTTTTTGAAAACCACCCCTCTTACAAGGCAAAGTCCCAGTTCTGCGGTACCCCTTACTTGGCCAAGAAGTTGAACGGTATCTTGTTGCACCATATCAAGAGCACATTGCCTGATATCAAAATGAGAATCGAGCACTCGTTGAAGAAGTACTCGCACGAGTTGTCTGTGTTGGGTCCTCAAATGGAGGAAAGCCCCACCTCCATTACCTTGAGCATGATCACCAACTTCTCCAGAGACTACAACGAGAGTTTGAACGGTGTAGCAAAGGAGTTGCCATCCAACGAGTTGAGCGGAGGTGCTCGTATCTCGTTCGTGTTCCACGAAATCTTCAAGAACGGAATCATGTCCATTGACCCATTTGACCAAATTAAGGATGGCGATATCCGGACCATCATGCACAACACCTCGGGTTCTGCACCTTCTTTGTTTGTTGGAACCCAGGCGTTCGAGGTTCTCGTGAAACAGCAAATCCACAGAATGGAAGAGCCTACGTTGCGTTGCGTCAACTTGATTTTCGATGAGTTGGCCCGGATCTTGTCACAGATTATTAGCCAACCTCAATATTCTCGGTACCCTGCCTTGAAGGAAAGACTCTCGCAATGCTTCCTTCAGTTTTTGCGTGAGGAATTAATCCCTACCAACCGTTTCGTTCAAGACATTATCGGGTCCGAAGAGACGTACGTTAACACGGCCCACCCCGACTTGTTGAAGGGCTCACAAGCCATGGCCATCGTGGAGGAAAAGTTCCACCCCAAGCCTCAAGTGGCCGTTGACCCTAAATCTGGCAAGCCTTTGCCCCCATCGCAACAACCAGCCGCACCACAACCAGCCGCCAAAGACGAGAGTGCCAACGGATTCTTCGGCGGGTTCTTCTCGTCTAAAAATAAGAAGAGGTTACAGCAGATGGAAGCACCACCTCCAGTGTTGCGTGCTACCGGTAACATGACAGAGCGGGAGCAGATGGAGACGGAAGTGATTAAGCTTTTGATCTCGTCGTACTACTCGATTGTGCAGAGAACCGTGACGGATCTCGTGCCCAAGGCCATTATGTTGAAGTTGATCACGCGGTCCAAGGATGAGATCCAGAAGGAGTTGTTGCTGAAGTTGTACAGTGCTCTGGACTTGGGCGACTTGGTCAAGGAGAACGAGCTCACGGTGCAGAAGAGAAAGGAGTGCATGAAGATGGTGGAGGTGTTGAGAAACGCCAGCGAGATTGTTAGCAGTGTTTAGTTAATTGAATAAATCGATGAGGATGTTGATCATTGTGTGAGTATGAGTTATTTGGTATATACTTTGAAATTGAGCGGGCACCTGCTCAAAACCGCCTCTGTTTTCTCCCAGGGCACATTAAAAATGCCGCTATTGATCAAAGGCATACTGATTTCAGGAAGTTGGTTAGTTTCAGGACCAGGGCCAGGGCCATTGCCAGGGTCAGTGCTAGAGCCAGGCCCCCAATCCATGCTTGAATCCGAGACCGAACCAGATTCAGAAGCACTTTTCGGCAAGGCCAACTGGTGGGCTAGGTGCAGGACACTCCTCTCAGTATACTCCAAGATCTTATCTCTAGAACATTCAAAGTCGCCCGTAAACAAGCATGCTATATAAATCTGCCCCACTGGAATAAGGAGGCAGGTGCCCAAAAGGGCAGTGGGGTTTTCTGAATTTTCTAGGCAAACGCCTGCATACTCGTCATAGGCTGTTGGAAAGTGCTCTCGAAACCGTAACGCTATTCCTCCGGCCCATAACCCAAACGGATTACAGGCATGGGCAAGCACTGTGTTGGGGACAGCATGCAGGAAGATGTTGCCTCGAATGTAAGTGATCATCTGAGTAGCAGTAAAGTATCAGGGAATAGTGAAGTGTAGCAGTCGAATAGTTAGGTGTAGTGGGTTAGAAGAATAGATTGGTATAGTAGAGTGTGTAGTAGAAAGTGGTGGAGTAGAGGAGAGTGGAGTACAGAGAGTAGAGTAGAGTGGTGTGCGGCTGAATTAGTGCGCATAGGCTTCCTCTAGTCAGTCTCAGTCTCACTCAGTCTCACTAAGTCTCACTCAGTCTCACTCAGTCTCACTCAGTCTCAGTCAGTTTCAATAAGTCTCAGTGTGCTATACACCATTACACCATACTTTATTATTATGGCATTTTGGTTATCATCGTAAGTATTCAAATAGAAATGAGTAGAGACCAGACCCACCAGACTCCATACCATACTCACCAGACTCTATACCAGGACAGTCCACATAATCATTAAACTTCATTGAAAAAATGTCACATACCATTCTTCTGAAACCACTAGAATATATCACTTGGAGATGGCACACTAATGTAGTACTGAACAGCTGCTGAGAAGATAGGTATGGCCGAACATTCCCAAGGAAATTAGTTTGTTTTCTTGAATCGTGTATATAATGATTGCAGTTTCTGTCCAATTCACCACATGCTGCTAACGGTCCATTAAAATACAAAGTTTATGCCTCTAATGGCGAGATTTATATAGTGCGCGATTTGATGGGGGGGGGGGAGGCCTCATATTTATATACCCGTGCGCGATTTTTGCAGCCTCGTAAATAATTGCAGCCCCTTAATTCCCGCAATATATAAAAAGGCTGGTCTCTTTATGGAGGACCTACATCAAATTTTGAGCTGCTTCATTTGTTTTATTATGTTGATTTGTTGAACTTCCTTATTCTTGAAAGCATACACCAAGCATTCATTTTGAGACTATTCTTGTCACCATCACTCCGCAATACCTCACTGCAATACCTCACTGCAATACCTTTATTGACCTGAGACATGGGTGCTATTATTTACATAGGGAAGCATTTTATTAAGGCTCTTTTTAATCCACACCACAAGAGGGACTTTTTGACTTTATGATTTGGATAGCCACAGTGTCAGTACTAACATTATGAAGAAGTATGGTATTGAACAGTACATACTACCAAGAGGGTGGTGAAAAGGTATACGGTTAAGGTATACTATACACTATACAAATACTACTCAGAAAGAATGGATATAATAATTATTGAGCCATCTCCGCAAAAATTGCATATTGACAATTCACCTGTCATTAATATGGGCCAGCATCCGTTCAGGTCCACTTTACGTGTCCCATGCTCGTTCAGTCACTACTGTACTCTGCTCTACCAAATCATACCCTACTACATGCTATTTCTGGTACTCTCCTATACCATTCTATACTGGTATTAAGTGAAAGAGAATTATGGTTAAGCTCTATGATGTACTTTAGAAGTCTGTTTTGTTCCCTTTAGAGTCAGGAGCCTGAATCTCATGCCTTTGAATTACCAGAACGAGGATACAACAAGCTATGATTATTGATGTATACCCAAACTCCATGTCCTATTGAAAATTATAAAAAGGACATTAAAAAAGACATTGGTTATCGTGGTGATAATGAGTAATATTAGGATATAAAAGGGGGATCGAGACAGACAGACAGACAGACAGAGTGGACATAGTAGATAGGCTTCAGTACAACTCCAGTACTAAATTTTATTGAGCAGATATATGTCCAAGGCTATGATGTGAGAGGTGGTTATATCAAACTTTGATTGTAGTATAAACATGAGGCTATTTGCTGGATCGCACAATATCTATGTACTAGGAGGTGAATGTGGTTGCGAACCCAGCAAGAAGCCTGGTTTTGATGGCCATTTTAATCATCTGTGCATATCTCTCAGTGTGTAAATGCGTGTTGGTATTTAGATTGATCTGACATATCGTTCCTTATAATGGTGTCATAATATAAGCCAACTTCACTGTCCAAGAATCGTCTTAGCCATGTATTCAACATCTCCAATAATTGTTTGAATCTTGGAATGTATCACTGAAGATTGGGTCATAAAAAGCTCTACCACCGACTTACTCCAATAAGTCCTTCATATTCAACAATGACCCAATGTTCAGACTCAACAATGGTTCAATCTTTAGAATCAGCAATGACTCAGTGTTCAGACTTAACAATGACTCAGTGTTCAGATTTAACAATGGTTCAATCTCTAGACTCAATGACCAATTTCATCTATAAATGTCCAAACTTGATGCTCACTGATTCTCCAGGACTGCTATGCGACACACCGTTGATTGTAAGGCCCAGCTCACTCCCTCCCCCAAAAAGATGGTCTATTGTTTGAGGAGAAGAGATTTGGGAGGAGTAGGAAGTTGACTCAAGGGGACTTTCAAAGAGAAATTGGTTGGACACCACTGTCGAAGAGAAATGAGTGGAATTCCCCGTGTTTTCCGACCCCATAGACTCGTCCACGTGACGTTCCGTATACCGATCCTCCGGAGTAATCATGTAGAACTCCACACGATCACCCACCTTGACCTTGGCTTCCGGAGAAAGTGCCAAGAGATCAGCCTTGGCTCCCCATCCACCTCCGCCTGCAATCACCTCGTAACGGAGCGTGTTGGTTTGGGTATGGATCTTGGCATACACCTTGGTGCTCTTGCTGGCCACATCCATGAGTTTTTTATTGTTTTCCAAAAACAGAGAGGCTGGTTGCTTGTTGATGTTCTTGATCAAGTTCCCCGTACACTTTGTCACGTGCAATGATACGTCTTCTTGCGTGAGTGGAGTCCACCTATCAGAGAAAACCGCGGTTGCGAGCTCCGGCTCGAGTTCTGGAACCTCCACCTCGAGTTCTTTAAGTGTCTGGCCCATATTTTCACCATTCGAATCAAAGTAAAAAAGTGTAGTAGGTGTGTTCGTTGCAAAAAGCGTATTGGCCAATGACATACCGACCTTATACTGGCCCAAACCCATTGTGACACTTCCCTCGATGTTTTTCCAGTTAACTTTGGCCCCAACTGCATGGATTCCATCGCTTTCTCGAGGAGCAGGCAGATTGGGCTCTTGAGGGGTCACCACCGCTCTTTTGATCCTTACTTTTTCATCGAGCCAGAGCTCAGATACTCCATTGCTCATACCATTGGGCACCACACGGTCCACACCAGCTACAACCACCTGGATTTTTGCCTGGTGAAGCGCAATGGCGTTTTCTATCACATCGGGAAGATTTTGGGGTGTTGAGAGTAAAATCACCGACTTGGCGGAGAAGTTGGAAGGACAAACGATGCCATCGGTGGGTCTTGGACCAAGGCCAACATTTGTGCGGGCAAAAAACTTGGCGCATGCCACTGTAGATCCAGAAAAGCTCCTAAGCCCATTTTTTCGGAGCGTCAACTTGGCGGCAGTGTCTATAGTATATGGTCGAAGAGGAATCATGTAGTGAGAGTAATGCGCGCTAGTAATGTAGTAGGTGTAGTAGTAGGTGAGATGGGTGCACTTCAGTAGTCCATCTAATAATACCACTACATTTTAATGCTGGAATTAGGAAATAGTACAAAGTAGTAGGTAGGTAGATAGAAAATAACAGGTAGGCAATAATAGGTGAGAATAGTAGGTATCAGGTAGTGTAGAGCAGGCAGTGTATATAGGCAGTGTATATAGGCAGTAGATTGTAGATACTAGGTACACTAGATATCATGGAACTAAAACACTAGAATATGGAATTACGGAAATATGGAATTATGGGAATATGGAAATATGGAAATATGGAAATATGGGAATATGGAAATATGGAAACATGGAAGTATGGGAATATTGGATTCTTAGGACCTTTAAAGTTTAGAATTGGAATGGTGAGTGTTTTGAGGTGAATGTCGTGTTTCTATGACTGCACTAATTACTTCCGCAGCCATGGGCACCACCACCACCACCACCACTACGCGCAAGAGCTCAAACTGCTTGAGTAGAATTCACCACACTAGCATGAAGCACTAAAAAAATTTTTTATCATTTTCATTATTTCATTACTTTTGCAGATCGGCATTTAACTATATTGTCCAGTATTTAGGAAGTGAGATTAATTTCTTAGTCAAGTGTTCTCTTCAAGAAGGATAAAGACAAGTTATTCACTTCATCAGGTGTAATTCCCATAGAACAGGTCATCTTATTGCTACTATTCTTCTTCTTCGGGAATCGGTACCGTTGATTTTATTAATTCCATTATTTCCAATATTTTCATTATTTTCATTTTCATTATTTTTTTCTATTTTCTTAAATTTATTTTCATTATTTTTTTAATTATTTTTTTAATTATGTTTTTAATTATGTTTTTAATTATTTTTGTCATTATTTTTTGTCATTATTTTTGGTCATGGACGAAGATATTTTTGTTGGTTGATGAATTCTCAAAACGAGGGAATCAAGCTACTTAAGTTAGAAAAGACGGTGGAGTTGGTGTATCCTGCTGGTTATTGCTAAGTGCCACGGAGAAAAAACAGGTGACATTCTGAGCTAGTACTTTGGGGTTATCACATTCCACTTTGAATTTTTGAACTATGTGGGGAATATAGGAAGTGGCATTCTAGAATGGCCATTGTCAGATCAGACGGGCGTAGGCCCCCCTCATAATACCCCTTTATGGGTAGTGCGCCTCCCATCGCGGATCAACGAAGAGGACATAGAAAACTAAGCTGCGAGCAGGCCCGCGTTATGCGTGATGTTTGACTGATGTTCAATCGCAGCTTCACACCTCAGTATATCAGCATGTATACCCGCATTTCCCCCCCATGTATTATACCGTCAATCACCACTCGGAGTCAATAATAACATATGGAGAACAATTCCCGTCAACCCACGTCAATGCCGTATTATTTTCCATGGCATGCCCATCATTTATTTCATTTCATTTCGTTATTTTTTTATTTCATTTTATTTCATTCCGCTTTTTTATATTTTTCATTTTTTCATTTTCTTTATTTCACTTCATTGCGTTTCATTCTTTAAAGACATGGCGAAAAAGATGGGTATGCGAATGCCATTTCCAAAGGCTCTATGTGTGTTTCCGCGGTAGTCTGTTTTTTTTCTTTTGCCTCGTCTACTTCAGTATAGGACATGAGTGTTTCCTCATTGGAACACCAAATTCTTGATATACATTTATAAAATTATTAGAGTACTAGATCATTGGACCATTGAATTTTCGGTTTTATAATTGACAATATTATATCTTGGAAGGAGGAACAAGGAACATGAGCTTTTTTGAATTTTTGAAAAAAGGGCGTTGCATAGTAAACGGGTTGTTCCAGCTCATCACATTATTCTGGCACCTCTGCTTTATCACATTCTCTCCTATACTTCGTAGAATGATGGTAGACGAGTGGTACAATGGAATAGCCATTGTTAAGATTAGACAGAGTAGGCTTAAAGTAACTCTCTATGTAGAGCACCACCTATGGTGGATCTAACAAAGTCACCGTGTGTTCTATGGTAAATAAATAGTTCTATGGTAAGTAAATAGTACTATGTTAATACAGTGATAATCCTAGGGTAAATCTATAATACATTTTATGGCACTGTAGTAGATTCTATGTTCAATCTATGTTCAACTCTACAATGACCTCTTGGGTAAGTCGTATGATAATCTATAGAGTGATTCTTAGAGTAGAAATAGTATGTATGTGCATTTCCGTTCATAGTACACATAGACATGTCAGAGATAGTATACACAGTCTAGATGGTGCAGTGATTTCTTACTTCAGTCTTTTATGAGTGTAACTGGTATAAGAACTGCACTAGGACTTAGTATAAGAACTGCACTAGGACTTAGTATAAGAACTAGAACTAGAACTAGACTGGTACTAATACTTAGAACTCCCAAGCCTAAGACCTAGACTCATAGCTGCAGTAGTAGAAGTAGTGAGTGTCCATGCTCTCGTCCATATTGCTAGTACCTCAGTAGGCACTAGAGTACCTCAGTAAGACTGACAAAACTATTATCGGTATACTTCCCTTAGTACATTTCCAATGCATGGTCTTCTGAAAACATGGTGATGCATAGAGTCCACTTTATGGTTACTTCAGCCAGACTTTTTTGGTTCTTCATCTCCATAGACATATCCATAGACATATCCATAGACATATCCATAGACATATCCATAGACATATCCATAGACATATCCATAGACATATCCATAGACATGTCCATAGACTTATAAGATGGAAAGTCCAGATTCATAAAGTGCTTTGTTCGAAGATCAAGCATTATCGAGCTTTCTCCGTTTTGCAGACTCACTTTCTTCTATAGCAACTTCAGACTCCTCCTCACCTTCTTTCAGCTCTTCACCTTCCTTCTGACCCTTTACCTCTTCAGTAACTTCATCAGCCACGACTTTATTCTTCACCCTTTTAAAGGCTTCTGAGATATCAACCGTGGGTCCCTTTTCCAAGACTTCCTGCAAAACCGGCCCCCATTGGTCTTCACCTCGGTCTGTAAAGTCACTCAACGAAAACACATTCTTTCCAAGCTCCCACTCCGCCTGCTTGGTTCTCTTCAACTCACACATAAAGGCTGAACTGCCAACAGCTCTGCCCAAATCACTCACCAAACTCCGAATATACGTTCCAGAACCAACGGTGGCCGTAGCATGGAACACAGGTAAGTCTGGCTCGTACTCGGCCGAAGGGTCCTTAAGAGTGAATGGTACTGTAGGGTTCTTTTCTTCTGCACTGACAGTTTCATCGGCCATAAACTCGTCCGAGTAACATAAAGCATGGTCATCAAGCGTTGGGTTTTCAAAAACCAGTTTCTCCAATGAATCGCCCGCTTCGTTTGGCTTCAAGGCCTTATAAGTATCGTGCACACCAAAATCATCATGGATTTCCACCAGAGACACCAAAATGTCTCTTGCCTTGATAGAGTCCTTGGGAACAGGAATGCCTTCACGAGCATACTCATATAAAGGTTTCCCATTAACCTTCAACGCAGAGAAAATGGGAGGCGTTTGTTTCAGTTTACCAACAAACTTGCGAGCAGCTTTGCGGAGATCATCCAAAGAAATATTCTTCGAAACCGTCTGCTTGATGATCTCACCCTCCGAGTCTCCTGTAGTTGTAGCCTGGCCCAAAACAGCTCTGGTCTCATAAGTCTTCGTACACTCGCCAAGATAATACGCCAACTTCTTGGTACCTGAGCCAACACCAATAATGAGTATTCCCAGGGCCAATGGGTCAAGAGTACCTCCATGGCCAATCTTTAAGCCTGCCTTGCGGGCCTTGTTCTCGATCTTGGATGCACTGAATTTGGTGCTGCGAATGAGATCGTCGCGGACCTTTTGCTTTATAAGTGCCAAGTCGCTCGCGAAAACCTTGGATTCGCTAAAGATTTTTTTGATCTGAAGCACGATGTTGCTTGACGATGCTCCAACGGGTTTGTCCACTGCAAAGATTCCGTTCATCTTATATAAATGTCTTGTGTTTGTGTTTGTGTTTATGTTTGTGTTTATGTTTGTTGGGCAGGGTGGGGTTGGATTTGTTGGGTAGAGTTTTTTTTTTGGGTTGTGTTTTTGGGGGTTGGTGGTGTGGAGTGATGGGTGGTTCGATGGTGATGATGGAGTTGGTGATGGAGTTGGAGTTGGTTGTATTTTTGGCTGCATCTAGATTTTCGATGAGCACCATGCGCGCACTATCCACAGTCCGCATTCCACAGGCCAGCAGTGGATCATTGGACCAATAAAATGAAATTGTAATTGAAATAGGAATAGGAATTGAAATAGGAATTGAAATAGGAATTGAAATAGGAATAGGAATTGGAATTGGCATAAGAATTGAATTGTTTCACTTTGCAATTTTTTGGAAGTGCTGGAGATTGTTGATGGTTCAGGATTGTTCGATTGTAATGGTGTAATAAGTTGACCACTCTCAAGCACTCAACATAGTCAATCTCTAGGGACCTCTAAATATCCTTAACTTTTCACCCGTAGGAATTTTGGAAATATTTGGAATATTACCCTGAGACATTTGGATAATAGGAAATCAAACCATTGGACAGTGAGACAGATTATTGGACTTTAAGAAGGTTATAGAACACACAGAATCGGGGTTGATGGAACAGTAGTTCATTTTTGTTGAATCAACTTTCAGTACGTTCTTTGCCATAACGTCTCAGAAGTAGTAGGTAATCGCTCGGGATAGTGTAGTTCCATATTAGTAGCCCTTAATGAGCCCTGAATTAGTGAGGATAGTGGATTCCACACATTGATTAGGACACCTCGGCCATAATTTGTAGTTGTGATTGCTCCATTTCACTCAATGGATCATGAGTAGCCACAGTCTAAATAGACCATCACCTTCACCAGCACACTATAAAGAACAAACCTAAAACACCGAGCTAAAGATTCGACCTGCCAATTGGAATCGTCACTTAAGTATATAGGCTCATTCCTGGCAGGATCATTCATGATAACTTTGAAACCTATTTCCAAGTATTCCCCTATGAAAAGATACCAGTTAATGGCACTTGAATCAACCATAGAGATATTCGTTAAGTAAGAACATAGTCCATTCTAACACTATTGTCATATTCAGAACGTTAATACCAACTGAAGTAATAGTCTAACGGGGATCGTCAAAGTAACATCTCCTGACTAATAAAAAGACCACATACTGCATGTAAAGGGTCGAAATATCCAACGTGGTCAATTTGAATAATAATCAGGAACCAAAAATGAACAAAAACGGAAATATGCAAAAAAACAAACAAACAGAAAAACAACGGAAAACGAAAACAAAAAAAAAACATTGAATCAAGTTGTTCAATAGAAATTGGTCACAGTAAAATTTGAGTGGGCGTGGGAATCTGGAAGTCCAACGATAACATCGCACTGGTACTCACAGGCACCAACATCAAGAGATGATGTCTCTTGGAAAGCATTTCCCGGTTAACGCGGTCGATGTAATGGTCGACCTGGGCCACGGTTTTCTTCTGGCGACTCTCCTTGAAGAAATTCAAGTACACCGACGAGTAAAGAGTGGCCGATAAGAAATCTAGGCCGTTTTCAAGAGCACTGAGCGAGTTTTCCGGGCTATAGGCGTCGAAAAGTAGCTTATTGATGGTGCAAATTATATCGTTGAATTCGTCTTCTTCGAGCCATTGCACCAAGGGCGACCGGGACTCGAAACCAAAGAACTGGCCCATATAGTGGCCCTGGAAGCGAGCGTCGGACCCACCCACTATAGCACCCGGCTCTTTCCCAGGGTAAAACACAGAGAACTGAGGCACAATATACAGTTCATCACAAGAATCGAATACACGAGGGATTCGAACGATCCTGGTCTTGCAAAATAACTCCAGGTCACTGGGGATGTACGGGTTCGGGAAGTGGTTGATCACCACGGCCGGCGGTTCCAGCTTGCTTGTATCATGCAGGTTCTCCAGACCATCTATGGGTGTGTATTCCTCCGACAAGTATTCATGGTAATTAAAGAACACCAACTGTTTGGGGGTGTACTTGGAGAGGGGGCTGTTCATGAGTGAATGGTGAAGATGCTTGTGTTGCGCGACAAACTGCAATAATGCCTACTATTATCAGTACCACCACTGTAAAGCACACCAAAACAGGAACACCTCCAAAAACCGCACCACCACATAATATAAAGGAACATAAGCAACATAAGGAACATAAGCAACATGAATTAACATAATGGCTAGTATTATATAGTACTATTTCTTCTAGAGTTCCATATCCTTTCCTATAGACAGGTCTAGGAATCCATAGAATATTTCTAGTATTAGTTAGTAGAGTAGTTATAGTAGAGTAGTTATAGTAGAGTAGCTTTTAGTAGAGTAGTTTTTTGGAAGCATATTTTTTTAGTAGAGTAATTTTTCAGTAGAGTAATTATTTAGCAGTATAGTTTTTTAGTAGGGTAGTTTTTTAGTAGTCCCAATTACTTAGTAGGGTGGTTGGGTGGTGGGTGCGTGGTCATTTAGTGAGCCTAGTCTAGTCTTGCCTGATGCATAGTAATACATGGAATAGAATAGTATGGTAGATTCTTCTCACGACACGACAAATTAGAAAAAGGAGAGGATATATATATATATATATATTTCTGAGAGGGGGGGGGGGGATTATGATGATTTATATAGACTGTCTCCCGTATACAGTCACGTCACAAAAGCCCATGTTTGTGAGTTGCTCTTGCTTCTCAAGCAGTGTCATGAAGGTAAGCAAGGCAGTCCAGTGCAAGGCAGTAGGCCAGTGCGACGACAGTAAGGTTAGTGCGTAGGCGTAGGCCAGTAGGCCAGTGCGATACACAATATACAGTGCTTTCCAAAACTATTCAAACCACACTGGCAAAATTAAACAAACCAATACACATAACCCTACCAAACAAGGTCTTCAAACCAATCATATCTTCAGATGTCAATTCATGCACTCTAGCAATTTGCTTTTGTATATATATATGTATATCATGATAGTATGGAACTAATGGTTTAAACAAGGGTATAAATAATGGTATAAGTAATGGCCTAGAGAGGTTTAAAAAATGGTCTCAATGGTGGGGGTCTCTGTTCTTATATGTTGTTCTTATATGTTGCGATGCGCGGATGGCTGTAAATCAGAGAGGATGGCTGTAAATCAGAGAGTGGTGGCAAATGAGGGGCTGTTGCGAACAAAAAATATAAATAGAGCGCTATCCCCTCGAAACAATTTTCTCTCGCCAATACAAATTCATACCAGTTCATGTTCCATCCATCTGTTTTGACCCTTGATTGGTACTGAAAGACTCCAAAATGCGGAACATATGAAACAATCCTTTAGATTTAGGAATTCAGAGTGTTGAGTTCTAATGAAAGTTGGTGTGAAAAATTGTACCATTTTGGTTTGAAAGATTGTGTGAAGAGTTACGAAACTTTTTTTGAATCATTGGTTTGTTTAATTTTGCTAGTATGGTTTGAATCGTTTTGTCGTGCTAGTTTGAAACATATTGTCGCACTGGTTTGAAACATTTTGCTGCGCTGATTTGAAGGGGTTTTGAATATAGATTACTTGACTCCTCATGTGCCCTCAACTCGGGCACATCAGGTGGTCTTTTCAATAGTCATGAAGTACACAGTCCACAGGTTATGAGTTTAAAAGATTACAAAAAGATTCTTCCCGTTGAACTTGGTTACCATCATGGAATGCGGACTCCAGAGCTTTACTACTTAATGGTAGAGTATTTTACTCTGTTGTCTGAGACCCATGCTGCCTACTGTCTGACTACCCCTGAGGGATTTCGTGGATACTTTTCGGGTACTACTGAGAACATCCTTATGGTACAAAGACGATTGGCTCGTCAGTTCTCCAAGCTAGTTTACCTTTGTTATCCCTATGCATCCGTACATGGTGATAAAACGATCTCAAAGCACGTTATGGATACTGAAGTCATCCCTGACTTGATCCTGACGGAATTGACGGGCGAGACATTCTCCTATGGTCCTGCCTACTGTGATTCTTTCTTTCGTGCCAATCTGGGTGCTGTTCTACCATTAGTCAAATTTTTGGTCGCCTACGGCAACACTCGTCTCCACATTTGTGGTGTTATTTCATCCATCTTAACACCGCGCGTGGTTGCAAATTTGATACTGGAATTCTACCGCAAATTTAGTAATTTTGCTCGTGCTACTGGTCGTGTTGAAGTGGAAATTGCCCAGTTTCTTCAAGTGTGGTAAAGTCGACTCGCGCTTTAACTGACCCTAGGTCTAAACAGTCGGATTCCTCTGATGCTCGGTCCAAAAGATCGGCTTCCTCCGATGATCAGGGGTCCTCTCATTTTACGTCGTCCTCCGCAAATTCCAAACAAGGCTCCTCGTCTCTGAATAACAACCGATCTAAGTCTTCTCCCTTCAAGAGGCAGGATACTCGCCGTGGTCGCAAGGGAGGCTCATTCAATAAAGATTCCCGGGGCAAACAGTCTGGCCAGAAACGTCAATCCGACGATAAGTCTGCCAATAAATCTACTTCCGGTGAGTCAGTGAATGTATTCTTTCAATCTAATTTGGCGTCTTCGCTGTCGCCCTCCGCTTCTCCTTCCTCAGGTGAGTCCGTTAACACCTTGTTTCAAATTAATGCGGCTTCTTCCTTGTCCCCTTCCATTCTTTCCGCTCACGCTTCATCGTTTCATCGTTTTCTTTTTGATACTGGAAGCTTCGTTCACCTTGTGAATGATGCCAGTCTCTTGTCTAATTTTGTTTCCGACACGTCCTCATCCTTTGCTGTAGCCAATTATCTGTCTATGGGCAGTGAGGGCTATGGTGAACTTACTTTCCAAATTACCCCAAATACAAGTATTCATCTTCCTGAGGTGTACTATATTCCGGAGGCGTTCTGCAATGCCCTTGCCGGATTTGATTTATCTGATCTTCTGATCAGTTTTCCCTCGTATTCCTCGGGTCTTAGTGAACCATATATCTGTTATGGCTCTCCTGGCTCTCCTGGCTCTCTGCCAGAATCCCTTGTTAAGGTCTCGAGGGATTGTCAGGATAATCATTTATGGCTCCTTGCTCATAAGGCCGAGTCTCCTTGTTCTACTCGGTATATCCTGCAGGTCTCCCTGGACCCTCCCGGTGATCCTAGTCGTCCCGTCCCGTCCTTGAAATCGAGGGAGTGGCATGCTAAACTTGGTCATCCTAGTCTTCGGGCCTTTCAGGCCTTAAAGCATCTTTGGAAACTTGCCCCTTCAATTAAACATGTTTCCTCTGGTGACTGTGAAGCTTGTGCTTTGTCAAAGAGTACCCATCGTCGTCCCGTGCCTTCAACTCGGGCACATCAGGTGGTCCTTTCAATAGCCATGAAGTACAGTCTAGAGGACTGCACTTATTGGTATTCATAAAGTTCATCATCAAGCTATGTGTATACTCGAGGAGTTACACGAGAGCTGTTTCTGGTGGGTATGGGAGTAGAAGACATTGTGATGTCTTCCCAGATAATATTCTGGTTAATTAATTAACACCAGGATTGTAGCGAGAGTTCCAACTTATATAGTCCAGGAACTCTGCTAGACCTTCAGTCTTTCACTGAAGTTAAACCTTACTTCAACATGCTTCATGTTGTAGCTAAACCTTCATCAAGAATCACCAAAGGAAGGCGAAACACACTCTATACTTTCTAAGAGCGCGCTTTTCGTTTCTGGCCTTCCGTTTCTTGGATGATCAGTCATTGCTCATTCTCAACATTGAAAAACACTGTATACAAGTGCCGGAAAAAAAAAGGAATGAATCATTTTGTTCTGAACTAAACGGATCTTGTGTAGTGTTCTAAAGCCACACTCTCCATGAAATTGTGGAGAGCTTTTCTTCTCTTGTATAATCCAACCGTAGAGTTTAACTGCCTCCAAGACTTACCGTACTTCCGATTTCTCTCTTGAACCCATGGTACATTCTCACGGTCCACATACCACTCGTTATACAAGCCCAACACTGTCGAAGTATTTGGTCTCAAAGAGAAGAATGGGGTCATTGAAGACCCTTACAGAGTCAGTAGAGCTTGTTCCGCAGATCCTGAATTTATAGCTTCATGCAGCCTCAGACCCTGGGATATGGGTTCAACTGTACTCCTGCATCTCTTTTTCGATCCAGCCGCTTCTGTTTCACCAAAATCACCCAGAATCATGCTTGACTTGTCAAAGCATTGTGTCTCCAATTTTGTTCGATCGCTATGCATATGAATTAAGCGGCTTTCCATGTTAATTATCTTTGAATACATCTCCACTATCCAAGATTCAAGAATTTTATTGATAGTGAAAATCTGAATGTGGAATATCTTTTTGCATGGAAAGATCTGGTTATGAACTTAAGGGGACTGGTGGATGGTGGGTTACTACTGGTCACTATAGATACTGACTACTATAGATACTGGTTACCATAGATACTGACTACTACTTACTACTGGTCACTTACTACCGGTTAGTAAAACTGGTCCCTACTACTGGTTACTATTACTGGTTACTTAAACTGGTTTCTATGGATACTAGTTTCTATAGAGCTTGTTACTATTACTGGCAAATATAGATACCAGGTGAGACGTCGGAACCCCTACTATTTATACCCAGTCAGTCGTAAGAGATGATCCAAAAATTGACCATCAAAAAAAGGATGTAAGTAGAGAGTAGAAGATTGAGATAAGTATAGAGTAGAACATTGAGATAAGTATCGAATACATATTTACAGTAAACAACATTATTGATGCACAACCACTATAGTCAAGTGCTTTCCACAGACATAGACCTTTTCTAGGATTCAACAGGAATTATTGTATCAGGTCAATGAGTACGGAATAATCAGTTCCAGTCAGTTCATTCACTCATTCAGTTCCAGTCACTCATTCAGTTCCAGTCACTCATTCAGTTCCAGTCACTTTCAGATCCATCATACAACCAGCATGTTTTGACTGCTGGCCTTGATCCTGAGACTAGGCACCACATCTCGGAGCTCCAAGATCTTAGTGTTGATGCTTGTTCTGTATTTCTTTTCAATGATATTGTGGGATAACTTGAGTTTCTTGGGAGCCTTGGTCACTTTTCGTTTGGCAACCACTGCCTTGGGTGTGAGTCTGGGTTCTTGGCTGCTCATACTATTCTCAACTGATTGACCTTCTGCTGGGAAAAGATCATCCACTGGACTCTTGGAAGCATTAACACTGGCAAGCAGAGACCCGCCCCGTAATGGTTGCTCTGAGGGGTGGTGATCAAGGGGTTCGACATGTAGCCGGAATTGAAAATGTTCTGTGGCTGATTGTCATAAGTCAGACCTTCATAAGACAGGTGAGGAGTTAATGGAGAATGGGTGTTGATTGATATTTACACTGACAAATATCGGCATATTATACCATATTCTCATTTGGTGTACTCACTATTCACTCATTACACTGATTACACTGGTTATTCTGATTATACAGATAATACAGATAATACAGATTATACAGGTTATACAGGTTATATAGATTATACAGATTATACAGATTATACAGGTTAAACAGATTAACTGGTTACACTGGTTACACTGGTTACACTGATTATACAGATTATACAGTGCTTTTCGAAATTATTCAAAGCAGCCTCCAGATTTAAGAATTCAGAGAATTGAATTCTAATGAAAGTTGGTATTTGAAACATCATGTCATTTGGTTTGAAAGTCTGGGTGAAGGGGTACGAAACTTTTTTTTGACTTCTTGGGTTGTTTATTTTTGCCAGTTCTGGTTACAAACATTGTTTCGTCCCCCTAGTTTGAATAGTTTTGAAAAAACACTGTATCATGACGCATAAAACTATCTACGCTTTGCTACCCCACTCAACTGAGCCTTTTAGTGAACCTGAATACTCCATCACACAGTTGATCACAAAGACGTATGGACCCTACGTCGTCCCAAGTCTCCGTCTGAAAACCAACACCATGAAACAAACTCAGACGTCAATAAATAACGTGACCAAGTACCAGAAGTAACCAACAACATAGTGTATTTATTTATAAATTGTCAGACCCACCATAGGTAGGGATCTAAATATGGTGGTATGTAGGAATCTAACTATGGAGATATTATGAAGTCTCTCTGCCTGATGCAATGGCCACTGTTACTTAGCCTTCCACTCAACCTTCCACTCAACCTTCCACTCAACCTTCCACTCAACCTTCCCCCAGCCTTCCCCCAGCCTTCATTGTACGGAGTACTGGGATGACCTGAAGGTGAGTACACGAATGATAGCTAAGGATATGTTCCACACCGATCTCTGCTCTTGAAAACACCAAAAAAAAGTAGCCCAGGATTCCTCACTTGAGGAAGGATATGAAACATATAAAAATTTGTTACTTAAAGTTACAACAAGAATCTAATAGTATTGGAATATGATGTATAATTATGAGCACTGATCCTGTTTTGGTATGCAATAGGTTGACCGGAAATGAAGGCCGCGGCCGGAATTGCCATAATATAGGACAGCCAAAAGTATACCACACAATGATTTTCAATTCAAAAAAAAAGTTCATTGAAAAGTCCGGAATTCCAGGATTCTAATTATCCTATTTTTAGATCCGTATGATGAAAAAAAAGGTGGTTTGCGTTGGGCCTTTTTCTGCTGAGGTAGCCTGGTGCACGGATGTGGTTTGCACCCATTCATTTGCAATCGCAACCGCAATCGCAATCGCAATTCCGAGGTTGTTCCACTCTCCATTATACTTCTCGTGATACATATCCACTGAGTTATGAAACTTGAAGGTAATGGGGGATTAAACCTTTAAACTGTTAGAAGGATTATTGACAAATAGGAACAACTCATCATGGCATTTCTCTATCTCTCGGGTTCCACAGTTTCATGAAACTGTAGTATACTTTAAGTATTCTGCTTTGTTCTTTCAATACATTTATGCCTAAAGTCTTATATTCGTTGATGGTTCTTCAAAGAGAGGAACCGGAGTGGCTTATTTAACTTTGAGAGAAACATGGCATCGAAAAACTCTCCACCTAGAACAATGGTAAGGATTGTTCTGGAATATTCGAAAAGAACCTCTGAGTCACGAGATGTCACAACGACCAAATGCCGTCTTACTGCATTTGTAGTGGATATTACTAGAATCGGACATCGTAGGCTCCATAATATCTCCATAGGTACTGTTCTACCTATTGCGGATCTAATACAACTGGTACTAATACAGGGGTTAGGTTCTTGTAAGCACGTTAATTACGTAATCAAAACTATATTCATTGCTGATTCCTCAGGTAGAGAAATATAAATGCAGCCATTAATAAGTGTATCAGAAGGGAATCGAAAGGAGTGTTATTACCATGTCGAAAGGAGCGTTATTACCATGTCGAAAGGAGTGTAATTACGATTGAATCAAGAAGGGGTAGTAGTAGCATTAGGTCCCGATTAAGTGACTGAGCACGTGATCTCAATCCATATATGGGTTATATTCCACCACTCCTTAATCTAACAGGGCCATAAGGGGGAGGTAATTATCTGTGCCGTACCAGATCTCCATGTCGTTTTGGAGACGGTGAAGATAGCCGAGGAAAAAGGAGTTGGAGGACTTCAACAAGTTGAAGCAATTGCGTGGAGCATACTCAGCACTATATAGTACACTCAGCACTATAGTACACTCAGCACTATAGTACACTCACTACACCCCTACAGTGCACAGTATTTCAAGAATCTCCCTTAGATACAATTAAATACGTAGTAACCTACTGACTGTTAGATTGTTGGTGAAGTTAAGGTACTGTAATATAATTCATTCAATAAGGATTTCCTAGGAGAAGAAATCGGGCTACTTGAATGGTTTTCAGCTGAGTCAGCATAGCCAGCAGATCAAATAATTATAGTCTCTACTACTACTACTACTACTACTACTACTACTCATCTATACTACTACAATACTACTACTACTACACTACACTACACTACACTCCTACACTACACTACACTACACTACACTACACTACACTACACTACACTACACTACACTACACTACACTACACTACACTACACTACACT